>WEIV01025710.1:10999-49071 GCA_013390005.1 Calyptomena viridis
GACTCCGATACAAGCAGAGAGAGGGACAGAAGGGACTTTAATAACGTGATCCTGGGATATATTTCAGGTTGTTTTGGTTTTCTTTTTTTGTTTTCTTCTCTTTTCCGGTGGCAAGATTTTCATTTTCCTTTTATCATTGGCTTAGTTGTTCTAGTATAGTATATTTGTCAATAAATAATTTTTTTTTTCCCTTTTCTTTTTCACTTCCCTTTGAGGAATTTTTTTTTGATTTGGTGGGGGAGGGTGAAATTGAAATTTGTATCAAACTTACACAAGTACACTCTATTCTGGTTTTCTGCTTGCTCAAAAGAACTGACTGTGTACCCACAAATGAATAAAAACACACAATAGGCATCAACTTTGCCAAAGGGTTATAAAAGCAAAAATCAGCAAGATTTTCAGGTGAAACATCTGGTGACTCCTAAGGAGTGCAAAAGAATTGTCCAGAAACCTTTTTGTCATCTTCAGTCAAGAGCAAATGTTTTCATATTGTGTGTAAGTATGTATGTAAAATCCACTTGTTTGAGGGCTTTGTAAATAAATATCCTGCACTGAGTTTTACTTCACTAATTTCCCTTGCCATGCCACTGCACTGTAGAGCCATAGTATCAGACTAGCTGTGTCATATATATATAAAGACAGTATTGCTCCATATGATTATAATCTATTTCGCATGATTAGTCTCGCAATATGTAAAAAATTACCTTACTTAAAATAAATAATACACAGGCATTCAGCACTTTTCTCTCTTCAATTTCAACCATTGAATTATTTCTATTTATTGTAAATACCCTTTGTTCATCTGGGACTTTTAAAGTTCCCCAGTAAATATTTCACATTTAGTTCATTTTCTTCAGGTGAAAAGTTACCACGTATCTCTGTGTAACTGTGTCTTCCAGAAATCCAACTTCTTCACTCTAGCTTTGATGCAGCCGTACTCAATTCAGTGCTCAAATTCACAAAGTTAGCAAGAAAACAGCACAATGAATGAAATAGATTCTGACTTGTGTGATTTCCCTCAAAAGTAGTAATCCCAGTCAACCTTATCCATAGGATGTGACAGAAGTTCAATGATAATAGAAATATTGCTGCTTTAGGAAGTTCTCAGGGTTTGGAGACCCAAGATTCACTATAGCTCTTGAAGAAAAGCAAATAGTATTTAGACATCAGCATTTCAAAAGCATCCATAGGCAAAGCAAAAGAGGTCAACAACTGTATTGCCTTTATGTTTCCCTAATGAGCATCTGAGAAATATTTAATGCTTAGAGAATGAATGCTTTTAACAAGTCAATATACTAAAGTTATACGTAAAAAGAAGGTAACAGTCCACCAAACAATAAAATATTAAATATTTATAAGGTAGACTACGAGAATGATCAACTTCCAGTCTATCCTGAAATTGTGGGGGATATGCTGCTCAAGCTGGATTCCTACAAGTCTGTGGGGCCTGATGGAATTAATCCAAGAATCCTCAAAGAGCTTTCTGATATCTGATATCTGATACCTCCATCAATGATATTTGAGAGTTTGTGGTAATCCAGAGAGGTCCAAGCTGACTGGAAGCCAGTGAACATTGTTCCAATTTTCAAGAAGAGCAAGAAGGAGGACCCTGGAAACCACAGGCCTGTCAGTCCCACTTCAGTGCCTGGTAAAGTTATGGGAAAGTTTATTCTGAGAAGTATTGAAAAACACCTGAAAATAACACAGTCATCTGTCACAGCCAGCATGGCTTCATGAGAGGCAGGTCCTGGTTATCAAACCTGATTTCTTTTTGTGATAAGGTAACCCACCAAGCTGATCAAGGCAAGCCAGTTGATGTAATCTTTTTGGATTTCAGGAAAGTTTTCTATGCTATCTCTCACAGTAACCTGCTGGACAAAATGTCCAGCACACATCTGGATAAACACATCATGGGGTGGGTGAGCAACTGGCTCACTAGTTGAGCACAGAGGGTGACAGTGACTGGGGTGACATCACACTGGTGACCTGTCACTAGTGGGGTTCCACAAGGCTCCATCTCTGTATCTGTGCTCTTCAACATCTTCATAAATGGCTTGGATGCAGGACTGGAAGGGATGTTAAACAAGTTTTCAGATGATACAAAACTAGGAGGAGCTGTTGACTACCTCAAAGGCAGGGAGACCTTGCAGAGAGACCTCAGCAAATGAGAGGACTGAGCAATCACCAACCATATGAAGTTCAACAATGTGACATGCTGGATTCTGGACCTGGGACACGGCAACCCTGGGTGTATGTACAGACCGGGAAATGACATACTGGAAAGCAGTGCCGGGGAAAGGGACGTGTGAGTCCTGGTGGATGACAAGTTGAATATTCATCAGCAGTGCCCTGGCAGCCAGGAGGGCCAACTGTGTCCTGGAGGCATCAGGCAAAGCATCACCAGCCGGTCAGGGGAGGGGATTGTCCTGCTCTGCTCTGACCTGGGGTGGCCTCTCCTTGAATATTTGGGCACCACAGCATAAGAAAGATATTAAGCTGTTTAGAAAAAGTCCAAAGGAGGGCAATGCAGATGGTCAAGGGCCTTGAGGGGAAGCCACATGAGAAGCAGCTGAGGTCACTTGGTTTGTTCAGCCTGGAGGAGACTGAGGGGAGACCTCATCACAGTCTACAGCTTCCTCTGTGAGGGGAAGGGGAGAAGACACTGATCTCTTCCCTGTGGTGACCAGTAACAGGACCTGAGGGAACGGCCTTAAGTTGTATCAGGGGAAGTTTAAATTTGGTATTAGAAAAACATTCTTCACCTGGAGGGTGGTTGGGCACTGGAAAGGGCTCCTCAGTGAAGTGGTCACAGCACCAAGGCTGACAAGAGTTCAAAAAGTTCTGGATGGTACTTTCAGGTGCATGGTGTGACATTTGGAGATGGTCCTGTACAGTGCCAGGAGTTGAACTCAATGATCCTCATCCTTCCATAGCACATCTCAGTGCAAAATTCAATGCATTCCATATCCATCTTCAGCATATTCTGTGATTTTGTAATATGGTAAAGTCAGTAAAATCCACAGGTCTGTTTTGTATGGGAGTACTGTTACACTTACACTGCTTGCTATACAGGAAAATTATCAGCATAAGAACCCAGCCAAAATTCATGACTCATCAAGATGCCCTTATATTCCCATTTAACATTTTTCTGTTATCTAACTATAGATTGGAAATAAAAATGTGCTAGCTTTTAGATGCCCAAAATCTGAACATTTCCAAAACACAAAACCAATTTTAACGTAAGTTTGTGTGCAAAAGAATTGATGCATTACCTAGGACATATTCAGAAATGACGAATCTTAGGAGTAAACTGGGATTACTCTGTGAATGAGTTCATAACTACTGACTCATTTACTAGTGCTTAAATTGTTGAATGTGTATTCTTTCAGGCTATAAATCATAAAACAAAAGACTATATATACAATAGATCTATTGTATTAAATATAATACCTAGAATCTGCTTTTCTGATTAAAAAACACAGACCTCTACAACTCACCACATCATCCCCTTTACCAAGGAGAGAAGTAGAGCTCAGAAAGGCATGACAGGAAGAGCTGGAGAACTGTTCCAAAAAAAAAGCACCTGAAAATATGTAGGGACAAATCTAAGATTCCACGCTTAGAAATCACAGGCTCCAGAGTCACATAGGCCAAAAATCCTGGAATATTAAAGTAGGTACAAAATCCTTCCTTTACTTTGGGCCTGATGAAATCTCAACTGAAAAAAATACTTTCAATTTTTGAAAAAAAATCTCTTTAAAACACATAAATAGCAAATTACCCTCAAGCTCCACTGTGGAAAAGGTAAATAATGACCATTCTGTAACAGTTTAAAAAGAAAATAAAGCATAACCAGACTACATGATAGATTTTTAATGAAGCGGAAGAACTACAGTTGCAAGCTGTCTTCATCACTTAAAACAATGCAATTTCTGCTTTGGGAATAATTTACACAGTGCTCCTTTGCTTGAATATTCTCAGAATGAAAAAGGTTTTCCCTCTATCCAGTGTGAAACTCTTCTCATCTCAACTCACATTTCTTGTTTCTTGTCGTCCCACATTTACTGTTGTGAGGAGCCAGGATCCATATTGTTGAGTACCATTTGTAGGTTCTTGCAGGCTGCCATTAAGTTTCCCTGAACTCTTCTCCAGATCTGGTCCCTCCTCAAAGGCCCTTGCAACAATAATGACCTTTGCTGTACTCATTCCAGTTAATATCCTTCCTGCAATGCATGGCTGGAGGTGGGGGAAGTGGGGACACAGTACCCAGGTGTGGGGTCACTGGTGCCAGGCGGGTAGACTTATCTCTTCCCTTGATATACTGGCTCTGTTCCTGTGAATACTGCCCAGGATACTGTTGGAGACCTCTTCAAACAGGACTCTTTCAAAAGGTCTGTAAAGCATATATTCCATTCTTATATCTAAATATTTGCAATGCCTGCATATCCACACATACACAACTGACACAGAATATAGAACTCCTAATACTTTTCCTTACTTTCTAGCATATTAAAATCAGAATTCAATATAATTAATATTAATATTAAAAAATATTCAATCCAGAGGCATATATGTAGATAAACACTAAAAATCAGGAAGCAGACTTCACACTGAGAAGTGATCAGTTTTGTTGAAACTAGAAGCACGAGACTCTATCAAGCCACTTGTTCAGGATTGTGTGAAATAAATAAAAAGCAGATTGAGTTGCATCACAGTGGAGAAGTCATGCTGCTACAAGGAAGTATTTTCTCCCTAGGAAGGCCCTTTTGATGCCTATAGTGGAGAGCTGGAGCTTTTCTAGCATTTTGAAACCCTCCATGCTACATGTGCTTGGTTATGGGATTGCTGCCTAGATACACAAATTCTGTCTAGCAGATGGTGATTAGGAAATAGAAATCACTGGGTATTTGCTTTGTAAATGTGGGATGCTGGTGCACAGGAAAGGCAAAGAAGAGGTAGAATCAAAAGGAAGTGAGAGGTGGTATGAGTGAAATTTAATCACTGAGACAAAAGCCAGAAGCTGGAAACACAGGATTAGACTGAAGATGAAAAACAATGAACGCATGTATCACTTCTAACTTGCAGTGCAGGGGAGAGTTTCCAGCCTGCAGGGAGAGGTTCCAACAGTTTGGAAGGAAGGAAACATCAATGTTATCATCCGAAAGTGCAAGGAGGATGTGGTGAACTACAGCTGTGTCAGCTCTTGTGTCGATCTTTGAGAGTGTGATAGAGCATCCTTTCCAAACACATGAGGAACAAGAATGTGATGAGGAATTAGCAACACGAATTTACTATAATGAAATTGTTTTTAATCGATCTGATATGACTGACATCAACATTGTCTCTTGCAGCATCCTCTGAAACAGATGAATGAACAGTGAATGGACTTAAAACTGGCTGAACTGCTGGACTCCAGCTGGAGGCCAGTCACCACTGATGCAGTCCAGGAGCTGACACAGAATCCAATACTTTTTAAAATCTTTGTTAATGACCTAGAGATGGTGCTGAGTGAACACTCAGTGAGTCTGCAAGTTGAACAAAATTGGAAGAAGTGACCATTACAGCAGAAAGTTGCTGTCATTTAGAGGCACCTTGACAAATTATGGAATTATGCAGAGAGGAATCTCATGAATTTCAGTACAGGAAAATGCCACATCTTGCATGTGGACAAGAATAACCCCAGGCATCAGCACACAGTGGGGGCTACACAACTGAGTACTTAAGTTTAGTATATCCCTATTCACTACCACCCAGCGAAGGTTTTGCTGCACTTTTCTGTGAGTAATAAGTAAAAAACTGGTCACCAAATTTAAGAATGATTTTAAGGGCCAAGTTGAACTTTCAAAGGTGAAAATCCATTTGCATGCAAGTTTGGCTTAGAGGTCATGAAAAAGACACACTAATTTTCCATTGAAACACCATCATCAAAATCAAAAATAATTACGAGACTGTCAATCGTAAAAATAGAGTTTTTAAAAATGGCCAATCCTAGAGAATGTCTTAATATTTTGGAGTGAACAGCTTCATTATTCTAATTTTGACACACATTTTCTCTAAAAGCTTCAAAAAGAAAATTTTGTGAAAGGTGTATTTCAAAATATTGTTTGCCAAGTGTATTGGGTTTACATGACAAGGTTTGGGTAGTGGGGGGGCGCAGTAGTGACTTCTGTGAGAAGCTGCCAGAAGGTTCCCCCATGTCTGACAGAGCCAATGCCAGCTGGCTACAAGATGGATCTGCTGTTGGCCAAGGCAGAGCCCATCAGCAGTAGTGGTAGTATAAACCATGATAACATATTTAAGAGGGGAAAAAAACTATGCAGGAGCAATTGCAGTTAGAAAGAGGAGTGAGAATAAGTGGGAGAAAGAAGTCTGCAGACACCAAGGTTAGTGAAGAAGGAGGGAGATAAGGTGCTCCAGGTGTCAGAACAGATATTCCCCTGCAGCCTGTGGGGAAGAACACAGTGAGGCAGGCTGTCCTCCTGCACTCCAAGGTGAAGAAGAGATCCACTTGCAGTTAGGGCTGGACCAGACGGATGTCTAAAGGAGTCTGTGAGCCAGTGAGAAGTCCATGCTGGAGCAGGCTCCTGGCACAACCTGTGAATCCACAGAGAACCCACACTGGATCAGCTGGTTCTTGAAGGACTGCACCACCTGGAGGGGACCTACACTGGAGCATTTGTGAAGAATTGCAGCCTGTGTGAAGGACTCATGTTGGAGATGTCTCCTGTGGGAGAGACCCCATTCCAGAGCAGGGGAAGAGTGTGAGGAAGCAGGACCAGCAGAGATAATGTGTGATGAACTGACCGCAGTCTCCATTCCTCGTCCCCTTTCATCACTGTGAGGGCCAGGAGGAAGAGAAAATGGGGAGTTAAATTGAACCCAGGAAGAAGGGAGGGGTGGGTGAAGATGTTTCAAGATTTAGTTTAGTTTCTCATTGCCCTGAGAAATTATTTCTCGTAACTCCAATTTGATCAGTAATAAATTATACTAGTTTACCCAAGTTGAGTCTATTTTGTCTGTGATGGTAATTGATGAGTGACCTCTCCCTGCCCTTATCTCAACCCACAAGCTTTTTGTTATATTTTCTCTCACCTGTCCAGCTGGGGAGGGGAGTGAAAAAGCACCTTTGGTGGGCACCTGAGGTTGAGACAGGATCAATCCATCACCCCAAGTTCCAGATCTGTTCTTGCTATATTATCATATCATATAGCAGGCAGCAGAGGGTTATTTTTGATAATCACATAAGACAGCTTTCAAAACTCACCAGTACTATCACTATGAGTTACATGTGACTATTAGGCTCTTTTTATACACTACTGCTGTATCTCTGGCAAAATAGTTGGACTCAAGTCCTTTGTCTAGAACACCTTTCACAGAATGCAAAGCTAAGGTTTGATACAGCTTCAATGGTGTTTTTGGGGCTATCCTGTTGCTAGCAGAGCTCCCGTTTGGAGCTCAGGTAAGACAAAGGTAAAATAGCCACCAAGTATCGCTCAAGTATTCCTAATAAATGTAGTAGCCCTGACAGGGAGAGTATCCTAAACACACCTCTAATGCTGTAAGAGTAACACAGGTTGAACGAGTTATACAAGTAGGGAATTAGAGTATGGGAAACAATAAAAGGCTCAAGAAAAACACAACACAAAACGGACAATTATCCATTTGTTTTTGAGTGGGAAATCTTCAAGCAAGAAATATTGCTTATAGATAAAACCTTCCAGGCAGACTGTGAAGGTTTCAGTAGAGAGTATTTTTCAGGGTTTTGCTTGTTTGGGAGTTTTTATAGTCTAGACAGATTTCCTTTAACTATTCCTACAGTTCAAAGATTGTGGCAGGAGAGGGCTAGAAACACGTGAGCTATAGGATGGATCACAAGGAAAGAATTGCAGCTCTGATTAGACTATTGTATTCCGAGATCCCTATAGGTTGTATTTGACATTTATTGCTTTGTTTCTTGCCCTCATGTAGTTTTAATCTAGAAATCTTTTTTCTGATTTGGCACTGAAAAAAATTACATAGATGAGAGAATATCTCTACATTTCTGTTCTTTTTTTTTCCTATCTCCCATTTCATATAGATTAAATACACTGCCATTGTCTATTCCTTTTGTCTTAATATTTAGGCTGTGCTACTATGAAAAGAATCAACAGTAATTATGGAACATTTCATGTATCTCATATCAGGATAAGAAGGTTTGGTTCATAATGTTATTAGCAACATTGACAGTAGAAGTAATGAAGGGTTTATGGTTTCAGACAATCCAATAAAACTCATAAGACTAACACTTAATTACAACATTGTAAGGCAAATGTTCCCTCTTCTTTCAATGTCTGTCTTGAAAACATTATAAATTAACAGACACAATACTGGGATGAAACATATCTGATACCTGTACAGAAAACAGATTGACCCTGATATTTGGGGCTTCAAATCACACCAGCAAAATCCATTTTGCAATTTTTTTTCCTTCAACTAAATTTTTCAAGTGTGAACTGCAAAAAAATAGAGGGTTGTTGAAAATGCAAGTACATAAAATAAAACATTGAATCTTCAGGACTAAAAATGCTGAATAACCTTGAAAAAACACCGACATTCCCTCATTGATTTTTGTCATGATTATATTCTGTTTCTTTTCTTGGCTATGGTGAAACTCAAATCATATTCTATGTGAGGAGAGCATCTTCCCACGATTCTGTGATGTACTATGGTTTTACCATGTACTTGGATAAATTCATATTGTGGTAAAATTTGGGGTGAGTTAGGCACAAAACCAGAACCACAGCTCTCAGTAACAAAATATTTAAGCTTTATTTACTAAGTGGGACAGGTAAAGTGGGTGAATAGCATTTTAACATATACACACATGCATAAACACACACACACACACTATACAGGACACGCACATACCACTTAACGTCTATGGCCCAGTTGCAACCAGCACCATGGATAGTGGAGGACATTCCTTGTAGGCAGCTGAGGTCCTTGGGAACTAGCATGTGGCCTGGTCTCTGTGTATGGATCTTCCACCCTGGGATTAGCCTTGTGCATGGCTTCAGATACTTGTGGACTGTCTTGGAGTGACTTTATATGTATCTCATATCCTTATTTTATGCCTCTAAAACTGAACTACAGAGTGAAGAGAAAACCTAGCTAGAAAAAAAACTTTTTCAAAACAGTCCCATGTTATGAACGTCAGAGATTTCATGGCTCCTGTTGTTTTTCTTCTGAGTTGCCAGTGTTGAGGTTTTTTTTTCCTTCGGTCAGGGAGTTGTTTTCTCCTGCCCTCCCGCCCCTGGCTTAGGGAATTTTTTTTTTCTCTTTTCCCTTGGGAAGGAAACAGACCGTTGGATTTTCTGGTTCTTTTTTTTCCAGGATTTCTTTTGGGGATTTTTTGTTTTTGTTTTTNGTATCCGCCCTCTTGATTATTAGCAGAGCTCTCAGTTCTTTTAAGACCTTAAGAGAGAGTGCATAGGAGAAAAAACTGCACAGTTTTCTCAGAGGGTACTTTTAATGCTAAACTTTAAAAAACAAGAGAACTTGGCAAAAGTTTAAAGGGTAACATACAACCAAAACAAAGCATTCCACAAAGCATTGACTTAGCACATACTAACCCATACAAGTTAGGAAAATCCAACCCATCCAGTCCCAAGTTACCCAAAATATTAAGAAAGGCAATCAGGGGAAAAAGAAGTAGAAAAAGAAAGAGAAAAAGAGAATTCCAGCTACCATCCAGCACAGGTCCAGATACAAGAGTCTAGAAGATGAAAGGTTCAAACAACATATGGAGCACATGTTGCTGTTTTTATGTGTTTTGGCCCTCCTGTGGCCACATCTCCTGTCTCCAGGTGGGAATTCTGGTGTGCCAGCCAACCACAGGTTGGCTGGAGCTCTGAGGTGTGGTATGACCATGCTCCCAGGCTTTCTTAGACTGACAGCTTCTCCAGAGTTGCCTGGTGAGGCTCGCAGGGGCTGAGGTGTGGGACAGGGCATCACCTCCCCTCCATGAAATTCAACCTGTTCCTTCCCTCCAACACACACACTTGAGTTGGTCCAAGCCAATAATTGATATAATAATTCAGTGACTAGTATGGGGTTGTGTTTTGGATTTGTGCTCAACACAGTGATGATAATATAGAGATGTTTTTGTTATTACTGAGCAGTGCTTACACAGGGACAGGGCCTTTCGTTTTTTGTACTGCCACACTGGCAAGGAAGTTAGGTGTGCATGGGAGGCTAGGAGAAGACACAGCTGGGACAGGTGATCCCAACTGTCAAAGAGATATTCCATATTATATGACATCCTGACAGTTTACTCAGGATGTAAACTGGCAGGAAGAAGGAGAGAGGTAGGGATGTTTGGAGTGATTGCATTTGTGTCTTCCCAAGTAAATGTTGCGTGTGATGGGGCTCTTTTCTCCTGGAGATTGCTGAACACTTGCCTGACTGTGGGAAGCAGTGAATTAATTCCTTTTTTTTCTTTGCTTGTGTGTGCAGATCTTGCTTTTCCTGTTAAACTCTCTGTATCTCAACCCACAGGTTTTTCACCTTTTGCCCATTTGATTCCCTCCCTGATCCCTCTAGTCAGGGAGTGAGTGAGCAGCTGCATGGTGCTTGGTTGCTGGCTGGAGCTAAACCATGACAGCAGGGCATATGTAATCCAGAGGTATGTGACACACCTCCCCTTAACTATTTGCACTTTCCCACTGAGAGAGATAAAGCCATGTTTTGCTTCAGCCAATAACGTTTGCAGACAAGAAGGGAAAGTGGGAGAAGAAGTTGATTTCTATTTGCTGTCCAAAACCAGCTTGTTATTTAGATATGGTTTTTCTTGGTCCAGTTGAAAGTTATTAAGACCCAATAAAAAGGAAGGGGGATGAGGCAAGCAATAGGCAGTCACAAAGATTGTAAGTCTCCAAGTACCTCAGGCAACGGGAAAGAAGACAGGGACCTTCCTGGCCCAGAGAGGGTATAAAAATGTTTCCATCCTGTAACTCGGGGTCTGTCTCCCTTGTGGGGGCACACCTGACTCAGCTGACACGTTCTTCTAATAAATTTTTTGTTTTGATGACTTGGTCTCCTCTTAATTGCGTGAATAAGTGAGTTCTATTTCTCACACCCACCACATATGAACACCACCTAATGACATTCTGCTGGGCGGTGTAGTTAAGGTCTCATCAATATAATTTTGGGAAGGCTGCACCCTGTGTCATTTCAAATACTAGGTCAGTCTCTCACACTCATACACGTATGATTTTTTAATGTTTAAAGAGAATATATGTATTTTTGCAGTAGCTTCATCTGTTTTCAAATACATTTTTGTGACTTTATTTATGAGATTTTAAAGTCTATATACCATGTGTAATTGCTTATGTGATTAAATAATTATCCTAGATGACATCAAGAGCTTCAAAAGTTCAATGGAGTTATGTCAAAATATATGTACAGTCACAGTTTGAACAATTATTTTTGAGATAAATAACTTTTTAAAATAGTCATTTATCTTTCTTCAGAATTAGACCAATATAGTATTTATTTTACCTTTCCTGGCATTAAAATACACATATGAAGCTGGTGTCAACTCAGTTTTGCTTTGAGGTTAGTTGGGATTTTTCGTTTTCCTTTTTTAGTCCCAGTAAATCAATATTCAGAGCCCACACTGTTCCCACTCATAAAAAGGACTGCTCTTGCATCATATATGATATATTATATCATGTGATATTCTCCTGCTTTACATTTAAACAACAGAAAGTTTTTAAACTTCTCCTGCATGCTTTTATCAGCACAAGTTACAGAGATTTCCTGAAGTTTGTTCTATTAGGCTGTAAATATTTAGTCTAATATTTTTTTCTGTTGTATCATAAACACCAGAGCCTTCCAGATATAATTTTCCTCAACTATTTTCAAATTCTTAAAGTAAAAAAGTCAATCCTCAGTGAAGTACTGATATTACTAGAAGAGTTACTTTCCTGGTCTGCAATATTTTATTAGAAAACAAATGTATGACCAATTTCATGCAACCAAAAAAATACAGGAGTCAGCATAGTACCATGAACTAAAAAATTTTAGGTACTTAAATAGTTATGTGAAATATATGTCATATTGCTTTAATGTGGGGAGGTCAGATTTCACCAGGAAAAAAAAAATTGTCTTATGTTTAATAATAAAGAGTAATAATTTCCAAAAGGATTTTGTTGGAAATCCCCTAAGTTGCTAGTTAAAAACCAAGAATTCATCTCTTAGACATTCTTTCCTTTAATTGAAAATTTCAACTTCTTGAATATTACACTAAGCTGTAATTTCATTATTATTTACATTAAAGATACTAGTTCAGATTCAGTGAACTGTGTTTATACACCTACCATGTCACTGAATATCAACTTCAAATATTTAATCATTAACAAATCCTCTACTTTTCAATACAACAGCAATATTTCAGAGAAAAACTATGGACCATTTACAAACTGCTATCCTGTTTCCATTGCATGCAATTAAAACACAGAATTATTTAATTTTCAGTGGTATCTGAAATTGTTCGAGTTCCTGTGGAGTTTATAATACGGTGTTTGAGACATGCATAAATTCTGCATTATACCAAATCAAATACATTTAACTAAATATTTCTCCATTTTCTTACTGAGGAGTCTATTAATTCCTTTCAATTTTGAAATCTATCACCTTTGCACATTCTGCAGACACATTTTTGTTTCAACTACTGTGTTGTTGCCATGACAACTACAATATTAATGTCTGGCATGTGTCTCAAGATGGCTGAGTACTGACTGCCCTTTGCTTTGCAGGACACCGGGAGGTCATAGAGGGCTAATTTAGGTAAAACTTCACAAACACACAAGTTTTGACAGGTACTGTACAGTGTACATCACATTGCACTGGGGTGCTGTCCTCACATGCCACTTACTTCATTCCCATTAGTTAAATAGGGATGAAAAAGCTGAGAACCAGCCATCATGAGCTGGCAGCTTTCAGAGTGAAAGGCAAGGTACCTGTACGTGAAACATCAGTGTGCCACCAAGGATAAGGGTCAGTCGGGGTGCAGGGGTTGCTATCCTGGCACAGTCCCAGTCTGCCTTAATGCTGTTTAATTTGCATGACCTGAGCCTGCTACTTCAGCCTTCACTTGCCTTGCAATCCACAACTGAGACTGTGCATTGCTCAGCTGTGTAAGGTTGTCCATGTTACGATTTACTCATAGGTGTGATTGCTCCTACATCCTCTAGAAAGAGCACCTTTAAACATGGTTCAATGCTTGATGGACCCTGTCTATACTTGCAGGATTTGCAGGTTGTATTGAGCTGCCACACTGGTTAGAGGACAGATGGAAAATATTATTCATTATTGAGACCTGTTACTTTATACTTAAAAAAAAAGCAAACAACAAATCATTGGTTTTGGTTTTTGTTTCTTTGTAGGTTTTTTGTTCATTTGTTTTTTCTGCATGAATTGCAAACAGGGTTTTGCTCCACCACATATCTATTAACGTACTTTCTCCATAAAGTGAAAAATAATGTTCCACTAAAAAAAAGAAAAACAAACAAAACAAAACAAACAAGCAAAAGAAAGTTAAAAAACAATGGAGACTCTTCATACCAGGAGTGAGAATTAATATATTCCTTCTCTCCTAGTTCCTCTGATTATGCATCTTTGTTTCACATGAATAGTCAACGTTATTGTTAGCAGGTTCAATTAAACAGCCTTCATTTTACTTCCTCTCTGCCTTAGGCAGTAGGTCTCAACGATATTTCTCAGTTCTGAGTAATAACATTTCACTGATGACATCTCAGAACAGAGGGAGCTACAAGGCAATAACTAGTTTCTTTTTCAGTAGCAATTATCAATCATTCTTTAAAAAAAAAACCAAAACCAAGTCATATTAGCAAAGTGCTCACATATTTGATATCTATGGTTGCTTTCCAGGAATACACTGCATTAGAAACAGTACTTTTAAATACTTCACAAGACCAGATATCAAAATAATTTATTTTTTAAATAAAAGATGATACTTCCTAGTTTTGCGTTTCGGTGTTTCCCTCATAATGTCATTTAATAATTTAAATTGTCACCTGACAAATTCTGCATGTAGACATAGAAGATAAAATGTGTGTTCAAAGTTGGGCAGCATAACATTTTGATTAAAAATGCTGATCAGAACCTATGGAGTAATTGTTAGGGGGAAAGGCTCACAATTCCAACATCAGGATTCACTTTGATAGAAATAAAATGCTTACTCAGAAGGTGTTTGTAAAGGTTACCTCTAGAGTTTCAGCTTCTATTAGTTGCAAACCAGGTGCTTCTGAAGTCTGCCCACAAAACTGGCCACAATGGGAATAGACTCACGCACAATGATTTCTTCTTCATGATGATCTTGTGTCCTTACTGCTTCATCAACTTTTGGACTGCCTATTAATTTTTAGGGAAATATTCCTTCAGTGTAAGTCTTTGTTAATTACCTAATATTGACTGTTCCTACTTTAGTACTATCTCAAAATTGTCCCCTTTCTTCTCATGTTCAACATCTTGCCATTTGTATTCTTTACGAAATCAGGATTTTCCCTTGTTCATGCAAAAGTTATGGTTAAATGGGAGAGGACTGTGGGGGAAACTATTCTTTGCTAGTATGTGTGTGAACTTGTCATTTCAGGTATCCTGCATCACTGTCACAAAAAAGAAAAAAACTGCTGCAACTTTTCTCAGTCAACAGGCAAGAAGTTTGGGATCAGAAAGCCTCCAGCAGGCAGGATTATGTCACATGGCATAAAGACCATCATACAGGTCTTATACAGGTCATATTGATGACTGGTGCATACCCACAGTATCACCAAGGCCAAACAAACCTAGTGTGAAGGCATAGCACAACCTAAGCTGCACAAGGATTTTTGAAATGGGCACACTGCTAAACCCACTGAAAAGACCCACTGCTAAACCCTTCTTCCCTCCCTCTCTGTAGTCAAAGGCCTCTGCAGAATTCCTACAGCAACTAAAGGATCTTCCAGTCACACATCCTGAAGGCTGTTGTTAGATTATCAGTGAAGAATTACATATGCTCTGGTTGGTTCTGCTTGAAAATTACAGTCATCCTAACAATAACTATAAAACCTGTGTTTGGATTAGGATCTCTCGTCCTGTAGCATCTCATTAGCCTACTGATTTTGAGACAGAAAACTAGGAGGGACTGGCTGGACTTCAGCATATTCAGTGTTGTGAAAACATCTCTTATCTGGAGCATCTTATATGTCTGCATGAGAATGCAGGCAAACTATTTCAAAAGGAGGATTCATAGCAGGACTGTGTCTAGCTCATGTACATCTTGACTGACTTCACTGCCCCCATCTAGTTCAAGGTTTTTCCATCAAAATATTCATGAAGATTGCAGCAGTATTCCATCAGCCATACCACAAATCAGGTTTTGAAAATAGATTGGATTCTCTCCCATGCTCTATATGGCACCAACACATTTTCTTGCATACATCAGTTCCTCTAACTTAAAAAGAACCCCCAAGCCACCAGAAGAAACAGACAAACTAACCAACCCAAAAATCTTTAATAAGCACTCCTTTTAGACCCAACCATATAATATGGAGCATTCACTTCCAACCATTCCTCTTCTCTCCATTGCCACACCATCTGCTTGTAACACAGACCGTCTGATGAGGTGCAACAGTCATTCTGCTAAATCTGAGCAACATCCCAGCTGTTCTAGCCTGTTCTTCACTTGCCTCCACTCTATTCTCACACACTGATTTTCTGGATGAGCCCTGGGAACCTGCCACCCACACTCACCTGAACTGTTTCTAGATTCTACTTTTTCAAGCTGTCTGTACTGTATATTTGGAGCTTTGTAGATGCTGAGTCAGACGCTGCTTACATCTCTATATCAAGAATCTGAAGTGCTGTGCTGTTCTCCTCTATCTATATGATACAGATGGACATTCTTACACAGTGTTTTCTTTCCTATCATTGTGATACAAGGGCTTTAGGAAAATTCTGTCTCTCCCCAGTCTACCCCATTGACCTCTATTGCTACCCAACATATTCAATCTGCCACAACAACATACCAAATTATAACACCCAAACTTCTTCCTCCATTTAAATGAATGCAACTATACACCTCACTTTATATTCCAGGCAAAGGAAACCATCATAATGGGAATTTTCCATGCCTACACTTCAAGAGATGTCATGAACTTGGGGAAGAGACAGGAGGGAACCAGAAAGATAGAAAAACTCAAGTATGAACTGCCCATCCAAAGCTGCATCCAGTCTTCTCATGGCAAAGCTTCTACAGAAAATTGCTGAGTGCTTTCCTTGAATCTGATGTTGCCTTCCCCTGCAACTCCACCCAGCTGGGAGAACAAAAAGCTGCTCTGCACTCCTAAGGATGAAAATAGATGGAATGATCCTCTAACTGCTCATCCAATGCAACTCTGGAATAACGTAACAGCACGAATGATTGAATGCAATTATAGTGTGTGAAGTCACAAGGCCTGCTTGGATATTGTTGAAGGGCAGAAACAGGTCCCAAGAGACATTTTAACTGACAAAATGTAGCTGGGAATTGTTTGGGAAGATTAGTGGTTGTCATGCGCCAAACTGATGCATGTAGCATCTCTAACAACCTCATTGCATATATAAACTTGTTCTATTTCTGGGAAATTTTCTCAGGCAATGTAATATAGCTGTATTCCTTAGGTACATACAGAGACAGTGGTGATTAAACTAGCACTTTGGTTTTTTTTCCCAGCTGGGCTAGTTTTATTCTGGTAAGTCACAACTTCTGTGTCTCTGTGAAATGGCTATAGAAATTATGTTCTGCATTCAAGATCAACCCAGAAAGAAGATCTATGGGGAAAAAAAATATTATTGAAACATATCACTGTATTTATAGCTCCCTCTCATGGTACCTATTCGAAAATAAACATCTGCAGAAAGAATTAGATCAATGTAACTATAGCAGTAAAAATGATGCCAATAAATTTTCCATGTTGACAAACTCTAAAGAATTAATATTGATCTAGAAATGTATGAGAGTTGCAATCTGGCCTTGGATTCTTGAGAAAATGCATCAATGACCATGAGTGTAACCACATTGTAGTGTTTTTTTTGTTTGGTTATACTATTTAGTTTGTTAATCCATAACATGAGATTTTCTCGAAGACATTTTTATGCAGCGTGAACCTTGATTTTCATATTGTGAACTAAAAAACTAAAGAAAAGTACATGCTTTGTTTGAATCGGGTCTTTGTTTTTTGTTATCTGAGTTATTCAAAGTAAAATTTCTTAAGGTCGTTTGGAATATTTAAGAGAGATACAGAAAGAAAAGTTAGAACAGGAGGAGAAAAGCAGTGATAGCTACATTTTCAGGTTGAAAGGTGTGTGCATAATGACATTTAAGTTACTTCAGCTCCAGTATTTTACAGCCTAAAAATAAATAGAAGTTGGTTGAGGTGAAAGCAGTGAACCTTAAGTGGTCACAAAAGCTCTTTTCTGAAGTCTCACATCTTGCAAATATGTATTTGGCTTCCCATGTGCAACATTTGTACTTATCACAAACATGCTTGCAAATAAATTTAATTTCAACCAAATGTTCATCAATAAACAAACAAAAGAGGTCATGAAGAGGAATGAAATTATATGGTAGAATCTATTTATAACTATAGTTACCAGACAGCTTTAGCTGCAATATACTTAGTAATTAAGTGGATGTTTACTCCTATTATCTATAATCAGACAGCAGGCTATAGAGAGAAATCTAGATAATGATGGTTCTCATTCTGCTACCCCTACTGGTACTGATTTCAAAGGGAAAGAGTCAAAGAGAGCTCAAATATATATCATCTCTAAGTACAAAATAAATAGTACTTTGAAGGAAAAAATAAGATTCCAAAGCAAATAATGGTTCCAAATGGTATATTATGAAAGACTTACATTATTCTATATTGATTGATTGTAGAACAAAGAAAGAATTCTGTATTTGCAGCTGAACATAATCTTACACATCAATAAGAGAAAAAAGAGGCCATTTAGACCCATAACAGAACCCACAAGATCAAAGTACCTATATCTGATCACAAGGAACTAAAACTCAAAGCTTCAGGTGATGAAGTGAAAGGAACAAGGCCTTCTTGCACTTAGATCAAGATGTTTAAGCACTGTACAACCATTTCACGATAGTAGTGTCCACAGGGAACCACAACAGGAAAAGGACTGAAATTTTGACAGATGAAAGAGGATTGTGAGATATAAGTTCAGAGACGACACTGCTGATTGAGTAAGCCCACCTGCTGCTTTATAGATTACTCATGTATAGAACTCTCTCAATATGTTGTCAGATTGTCAAGTTACAACTTCAGTGAACTATTTTCTTTTGCAGTAGAGGCACATAATTGCAGATAAGAATAAAATGTGTCCATTGTACTATTTAAATTAAACCTTAGGAACAAATAATTATTCTGTAGCCAGAGTGTTTTCTATCATTAGAAAATTCCATTCAAGAATTAGGGAGTTCCCCCACAAAAATGTGGCAGGATCAAAAGCCCAACTGAAGTCCATCTACACTGAAGCATGTGGTGTACATATATGAAATGATAGTTTTTTATTCTCAGAGAAGTAAGGAAGAGATCAGCAGAACTGCCACCTTGGACTTCTGAAGGTAGACTTTGGCCTGTTTAGGAGACTGGTTGAGAGAGTCTTTTGGGAGGCAATTCTGAAGGACAAAGAAGTCTAGTAAGGCTGGATATTCTTCATGAATGGAATATGAAAAGCACAGGAGCAGTGCATCCTCATGTGCTAAAAGATGAACCAATGGTAAGGAAGACCATCCTGGCTGAACAGAGAGCTTTGGCTGTGTGTANCAACTCAGAAGAGAAACAACAGGAGCCACGAAATCTCTGACCTTCATAACATGGGATTGTTTTGAAAAAGTTTTTTTTTTCTAGCTGGGTTTTCTCTTCACTCTGTAGTTCAGTTTTAGAGGCATAAAATAAGGATATGAGATGCATATAAAGTCACTCCAAGACAGGCTGGAACTCAGAAACACGAGAGTTTATGACCTTTGGAAGGGTAGGAAGGCAACTCAGGAGGTCTACAAGGATGTCATTAGGTTATGCAGGAGAAAATTAGAAGGCCGAAAACTCGACTAGAAATGAATCTGGCTACTGCTGTAAAAGACAATAAAAATATTTCTGTGAAAATGAAATGACGACTAAGGAAAATCTCTACCATTTATTGGATGTTGGGGGAAGCACAGTGACAAATGATGAGGAAAAGGCTGAGATTCTTAATGCCATCTTTGCCTCAGTCTTTAATAGTAAGAGCAGTTGTTCTCTGGCTACCCAGACCTCTGAGCTAGAAGACAGCAACAGGGACTAGAACGAAGCCCCCATAGTGACCTACTAACACCACTTGGTGTGTGGGACTGGATGGGACTTACCCAAGGGTACTGAGGGAGCTGACAGNGCAGTTGTTCTCTGGCTACCCAGACCTCTGAGCTAGAAGACAGGAACAGGGACTAGAAGGAAACCCCCATAATCCAAGCAGAAATGATTAGTGACCTATTAACACCACTTGGTGTATGGGACTGGATGGGACTTACCCAAGGGTACTGAGGGAGCTGACAGAAGTGATCATCAAGATACTTTGCGTTATTTTTCAGCAATCCCAGCTAATTGGGGAGGTCCCAGGTGACTGGAAGTTCACAAATGTGGCACTCATTTACAAGAAATGCCAGATAGAGGATACAGGGAACTACAGTCTTATCAGTCTGACCTTGGTGCTGGGAAAGATCATAAAGTAGATCATCCTGAATGCCATCACACAGCACACACAGGACAAGTAGGGGATCAAGCTCAGCCAGGGATGGGTTTATGAAAAGCAAGTTCTGCTTGACCAGCCTGATCTCCTTCTATGGGAAGATGAATTGCTTAGTAGATGGGGGAAAGGGTGAAAGTGTTGTCTACATGGACTTTACTAAAATCTTTTGTGCCATATCCCATAGTATTTTCCTGGAAAAAGTGATTGCTTGTGGCTTGGACAGGTGCATTATTTGCCAGGTAAAAATTAGCTGGATTGCCAGGCCCAGAGAGGAAGATGAATTGCTTAGTAGATGGGGGAAAGGGTGAAAGTGTTGTCTACATGGACTTTACTAAAATCTTTTGTGCCATATCCCATAGTATTTTCCTGGAAAAAGTGATTGCTTGTGGCTTGGACAGGTGCATTATTTGCCAGGTAAAAATTAGCTGGATTGCCAGGCCCAGAGAGTGGCAGTGAATGAAGCTAAATCCAGTTGATGTCCTGTCAAAAGTGGTGTTCCCCAGGGCTCTGTATTGGGACCAATCCAGTTTAATGTCTTTATTGATGACCTGGATGAGGAGGTCAGTTTGCAGATGACACCAAGCTGGGCAGGAGTGTTGATCTGCTGTAGGGTAGGAAGATTCTGCAGAGGGATCTGGAGAGGCTGGATCCATGGGCTAAGGCAAGTTTTATGAGATTCAACAAGGCCAAGTGTTGGGTCCTGTGCTTGCGTCACAACAACCCCATGCAGCACTGCAGGCTGGGGGCAGAGTGGGTGGGAAGCAGCCCAGCAGAAAAGGACCTGGGGCTACTGCTTGAATGCTGGCTGCATAAGAGCCAGCAGTGTGACCAGGTGAGCAAGAGGTCAATGGTATCCTGTCTTGTATCAGGAATAGTGTGGCCAGCAGGACCAGGCAGTGATCACGCCCCTGTATTCAGCACTGGTGAAGCCACACCTTGAGTCCTGTGTTCAGTTCTGGGCACCTCACTACAAGAAAGATGTTGAGGGGCTAGAGTGAGTCCAGAGAAGGGCAATGAAGCTAGTGGAGGGTCTGGAGCACAGGTTTGATGGGGACTGGCTGAGGGTTCTGAGGTTGTTTAGACTGGAGAAAAAGATGATCAAGGTGGCAACCTTGTCACTCTCTACAGCTACGTGAAAGAAGGTTGTAGTGAGATGGGGATCAGTCTCTTCTCCCCACTAACAAGACATTAAACAACAGAGAATGGGCTCCAGTTGCACCAGGGAAGGTTTAGTTTGGATATTATGAAAAATTTCTTCACCAAAATGGTTGTCAAGCATTGGAACAGGCTGCCCAGGGAAGTGGTGGAGGCACCATCCTTGGAGGTATTTAAAAGAAGTGTAGATGTGGCACTTAGGCACGTGATTTACTGATGAACTTGTTGGGCTGGGTTAATTGTTAGACTTGATGATCTCAAAAGTCTTTTCCAACCTAAACAAATCTACCATTCTATGATTTTGTACAGTGAACGAAGACCCAAATAGACAACTCCAAGCACTTCTAGTGAGAGTGAGAACTGAGATCTAGAGATATAGAAGTTCTTGTGTGATTGCAGTTATCCCTTAATTTGGATATCTAGACAAACTGAAACTGGAAAACAAAGAAAATTCCTCTTTTTTTTTCAAAGCAACCCCTGCACCAGCCCCAAACCCATTATTAAACACCACAACCCCATCCATTCCTTTTAGCATTGTATACAGTGCAATATTTTAGATTATACTGGGGACTTCAGAGAAGAAAATATCGTTGATATAAAAACAACAAACACCTTTGTTTTTTTTAGCAGCAGGAATCACTCTTCAGGTAATATGTGCAAAATGAGTGAAGTTTCACAATCCTTTTCAGCAACATTTCCTGCTGACTGTTGCAGGTTGGAGAAGTAGCTTCCAAAAAGCATTGCAGCTGAGTCTCTGCAGGTAAAGGCAGCAGTAGGGTAACTATGCTTAACCTATGGGGTAAAGGGCATTTGAAAGAGATCAAGAAAGGCAGAGGGGAAGACAACCCTGGGCAATAGAGATTTCAAAGGAATTGTTTAAGTTAAAGGGTAAATGGGGAATGCTATAAATAATGAAACTACATGTTTGGTACAAGAATTTTCAAGAATATTTTGTGCTGGAATAGAAATTCAGGTTCTGAAAATAGAAATACTTTATATTGCACAGTGAAAGCAATTTCAAAGTTTTCCACTCACTCTGATTACTCACTAAGGCAAGGATTCCATACACCATCAGATTAATAAATAGACATTTATTTCTGGAGACACCTTATTTCTAAATTTCACGTATTGACTCTCTTATGCTTGAGTTTCACAGATCACAGATTGGACACAGCAATTTTCCATTTTGCAAGTCTTCATACCACGGAAACAGTGTTCTTTCCTCTGTTAATGGGTCTTCAGATGAATCTCTTGATACTGTTTTTGATATAATTTTTATAATTTAAATATGCTCATTTAATTTATACTATTAATGGGATGACAGTAAAATCATAAGATAAAGCAAGGCTCCAGATGTCTAACATTCTGCAGACAATGCCTATATGAAATATATAGATACCTTATATTACATTAGCTTCAGCTTTTAGCTGCTAAATTATAATCACTTTGGTATGACATATCAGAATATATCAATGATAACATACTGTGAGAAGTGTCATTAGGCAGATGGTTGCTAAGTGATATGTCCCATCTAGATACCACTTGGAAGTTACAAAGGCTCCTTTCTCATAAAGCAATACAATTATTTTTCAAAATTTATAAAATATTTTTATTGTAGCTCTAATGTCCATATTTAAAATAGAGCTCAAGCTGAAAAAAAAAATTAACTCAGATAAAAGAGATCTTAATATCTTGAAACAAATACAGCAAAGCTTTGTTCCTGCAATGCCATTAAATCTTACTCCTATCCCTAATCATTATTAGGATAGAAAAAACCTTCCTGTCAGTGGCCACAGTGTCCAATATTTTATCCCAGATCACTATTAAATCCTTCAAAATAGAATAGCATCATAGACTTCCCTTATTTTCCAAAATGTATTAATAAATATACATATTTTTAATTCATATATATATATATATACACTTAAACAGTGGCAATCATTTATTATTTAATTTCACTATTTGTGCAAGATAACAAGAAAAAAAAATAACGTGGCCACTGAGGAGCTGCAAGAAGTGAATTTATCTCCCAAAATGGAGCCAAGATTGAAAAGCAAATCATCCTGGTGTGCTTGTCTGCAGGTTATCGTATTCAAGAAGTGGATAAACATACTTCTAAATTGCAAAAAATACACAAATATTAAAACTTTGAGGTTTTAGGTGGCAGATGGACACATTAAGCATATAGCATTATTTTTAAAATAGATGATGGAAGCATTTTTACCTGATAACTGCTTCAAAAAATAAATAAAAAACAACTTGATTTCATGGAGTTTTGAATTATGAAAAGAAAATTGAAACTTACATCTTGATGCACAGTAGTATCTTCTGTCTCTTTTAAAATAAAACTTGCTTTGGCATTTCTACACATATACTTTGTTGGTCACAGAAATGTAGAATTTACCAGCTTTTGTTACTTAAGTACACATAGCAGCTTGAAGTCTCTACTCAAATACAAGCTGAAATGTCTGAATACTACTAAATGAAAAATTGAAAAATCATAATTCCATACTGAAGTGGGACTTCCAAAGGATATTTAGAAGTCCAGCTGAGTTATAGTAATACTACAATCCTATAACACTTTCTCAAAGAACCTCTGGGTGCTCTTCAACTTCGCACAATTCAAAACACCTTTAAGAAAAATTATTCTCAGCAGTTATATTTTGAAATAGCTTTCTGAAAGATGGTAAGACAAAGCCTTCTGAATACACACATTGAATTTCTTCTGCAGTAGAGTAATATTCACTAAAATATCTGACTCCAAGGTGTCCATGGTAGACTAAGCAATGAAATAAATGTTTCCATTAACAATTAATTATTAAGCTGAATTTACAGCAGATAAATATATGTAACAAAACAGCATCATTTCGTAAAGAATTAATGAAAGACAAAAAAATAAAAAAAAAGAAGAATTCTAAGAAACTGAAACAGAAGCACTGAATGTCAGCCTTGGTTACCAAGAACAGTATCATAATGGAAAAGATAACATTGAAATGCAATAAGGAAAACCTGGAATGATACAATTGCTAAAGAACCTTAAGTTTTCTTGCTCTGCATTTATTTCCATAATCTCAAATGTAATGTAATGCCAAATAGTAAAGGAACCATTTTTTTTTTAAAAAACTCCTACATCTCAACCAACCTATGAGTGGTGGTCAGAATTGCTGAGGAGACATCACCAATCTTTCTTCATTCCACTAATGCTTGTCTTTTCTTGCTCTTAGGTCTTTGTACCTTCCAGCCACCTTCATCACAATTCTGCTTTGGCACTGAGGTGAAACAGTAGTTTGCACTGTCTCAGTATCATCACAGTACCATCTCTCTCAAGAGTAGTTTCATCCAGAGGAGGAAAAAGATAGAAAGACTGAGGTTTTTCTGGGGTTTTCAGTGCAATTTTTTCTATGTACAACCTCTGCTCCAGTAGTGCCTTGATAAAAGAGAATGGGAAGGTGAATAACATAATGTCTTTCTTAATTTTCAAGACCAGAAGAATTCAGCTGCCAATCTTGACATTAGCACTTGATAAAAAGCACACAAGAAAGTAAATCAGTAGGCACATAAAAATAGTAATGTGGAAAGCAGCCGACATAATTTCTTTGAGAGAAAAATACTGCCTCAGTTCCCATTGGAATTTTCTAGCAAAACGGAGAATCATGCAAGGAAGGGTGGTCAGTCTGACATTGCCTATCCAGACATAAAATAAAGTAAAGTAATATATCTATCTTCTTGTAAAAGAATGAAATGCATCTAAAATAATGAATAACTATAATAGGATATTTTTTATACCGAAAAAAATAAATAATGGGGGGTTTGAACATAAGAAATTAAGGTTTCTAAATTTTTCATATCTTTTTTTTCTTGTTTTGTTTGTTTTGGATGCAAGCCAGAATTAATTAAGGAAAACAAAGATGTGAAGAATAGCATACTTTCACTTCTCAATATTCAAGATGAATGCTAGAAGGAAACTGCTTAGATTTCATTATGATAAAAATGGACTTTAGTTTCTCAAAAGTGCCTTTTTATACATGGATTACAATGGGACATTACAATACATACATGCACATTACAATGGGACATTTCTGATTAAGAAAAAAGCACAGAATACGTTGGAAGTTCAAGTGTTAAATATTTGAGGCCATCTCTGACAACATAAGGAAACAAAGGGCACAGTTCCTATTTTGCTTCCATTTCAAAGGTCAGAAAAGTAAGACATCTTTGGATAACTTGGAAAATATGAAACAAATCTTCACAAATGGTCACCTTTGGAGACCTCTACAAATGGATGTCAGGCACCACTCTCTAATTTCATGAAAGAATGAGTGGCATTGTTTTGTAATAGATCTCAAATGCTACAGAATTACAAAGAGCAAAGGTATACCATGGCCTTGCAAAGTGCTATAAAACAAACTCTAAATAAAGACCTTTTTGTGAAATCAGCAATATGTTTAGAGAATTGTTCTTAAAATAAAAAGGGGAGGTTTGCTTTATTCCAGAAAGCACTGTAGTTATCAGTAATTATTAGAACCAGCAAAAAATCTAGAAAACTCACATATTCAGTCAGAAAAGGTTAGATGAAAACAGCTTGGGCTCTTGCAGGGTGACTTCTGACTAAAATGTTGAATTTACAGTTTATTTGTAAATTAAAGCTGGAGACATCCCAGTAACTAAAAGCAGATAAGGAAACAAAGATTTGACTAGGAGACTCCAGATGACACACCCATGTTTCTCAAAAGCTGAAGCAAAACAACTTTTTAGACTAATGGTGAAGGAAGAGACAATAAACTAAGTTCAGCTTTTCATCTTGTATAGAGAACAAAAAGTAGAGTTGTTAAGCTTTGAAAAATAAGTGTCTCTCATATTTAGAATCCTTTAGGAATACAAACTGATTTTTTGGAATTGCGTTGGGAAGGAAAAATTTCTAGAGACAAAATATCTATCAAAGCTTTATTGTGTTGTTTAAAGGAAAGTTCGACAACAAGTTTACCTCCATTATCAGGAGATGCACATACAGGTGTCCATATCAAAAGTCTGTCTCAGCTGTAGTTTTTGCACCTCAAAAAAGGCTAAGTGGTCATTTACAATACAATGATCCAATGATCACTGAAGAATGTCACTATTTATTTAGTCAAAAAGGGAAGGATTTGTTGGTTGCAAGATGCTTTTCGGTTTTGAACTTCTAGGAGTTTTGGTTTAACCGCAGTAGGCAACTAAGCACCACCCAGACACTCACTCACTCCTTCACACCTCCTCTCCCCTCACTCCATTCCCTGCCTCACTTCTCCCCCAGTGGGACAGGAAGAAGAATCAGAAAAAGATAAAACCTGTGGGTTGAGATAAGAGCATTTTAATAGTTGAAATAAAAAAGTGTAATGATAATAACAACAGTAATAACAATAACAATGATGATGAAAAGGGAGACAGTAAAAAGAGAGACAGGAGTAAAACCCAAGACGTAATAACAGAGCATGGGGTAAGCAGTGCTCAGTGACAATGAAAGCATCCGTTTGTTATCAACATTATTATCACCCTAAATCCAAAACACAGCAGTGTACCAACTGCTAGAAAGAAAATTAACTTTATCCTAGCTAAACCCAGGACAGTGGTACTTCTGTCTTGCAAACCATGGAAAGTCAAAGGTGTCGTGTCTTCAAAGGTATCTTCATAAAAGTTTTGGTGGGGGAGGATCTGATTTAAAACAGGTACAGTTTGAAAAGGATTGCTTGTTCATTTTTTAGAAAAAACAGACAACACTTTTAATTAGAACTGTTTTTAAGAGATCAGCATAATCATAAACATTTCTGGAATGGGGTATGATCATAAACATTTCTGGAATGGGGTATAATCATAAACATTTCTGGAATGGGGTATATGATGTTTCCTAATGAACTAAGTACTGCTGAAAAACTGCCTAACCAAGGTGTTAAACAAATTGCTTCTAGTTATAACACTTTTCATTATTTATTAGGATTATAGATGTTATAATATACAAGCCATAGGAAATATGATCCCAACTCTGAAGATCCTACAACCCTGAAGCAAGACACACCCTGCTGGAGGCAAGTAACAAATTTTTATACATATATATATATACATATATACACACACACACACACATATATATATACTCTATATCAATATATACATATTAAAACTATATATACATATTTAAAATAAAGGTCCACATGTTCCTAGTGTGGTTTGGGTTTTTTCTATTTGCTGTAGATATACCCTGAGGCTTCCATATATAAGATGCAAATACCCTGAAAGATAGTTTCTGTCTTCAACAATTTAGCAATGAAAATATATTTTCTGTGCTTTCTCAGCATTTTTCAACATGAGGCTAAATATGAAAGACTATTTTGTATGGGACTAAAAAATGTGTATGCTAACCGCCTTTTCATTTCATGTGATTTGAAGTTGAACAAAGTGAAGTTTGAAGTTGACAACATGCTATAGAAATAGGATGATATATAAATATACATAAAAATTCGGTAGCTAGAAGATACAAGGCATGCCACATCAGCAAGTTTCTGCTGAGATAGGAGAGCATCTTTATCTGTCCACTTCCCGTTTGCTCAATGTCTTCTACTTAGGACCCTGAGTTAGAGCTTGTCATGGGCAGGGAGTGGTGGGGAGAAAGAGAGATTACTTTGAAAAAGTTCAATTTTATCCAAGTTTATTCTTGTTAAACACGAGCACTGTCACACTCAGCTTTTATGAGTTCAGGGAAATAGGAAAATGTTTCTTCCTTCCCATTCTATCTCATTCTATTCCTAAACACATTAAGAAACAAGCAGGAAACGGGAGATTTAAGGAGAAAGGTAAGTATAACACTGATGAATCTGCAAGAAAGGACCTTTTTGTTTTGATGAAAGAGTTTCAAATTTTGTTGTCTAGTAGATTTTAAGGACCGTAAGAACATCACATCTTCATAAGAAATTATTGTAAGTCAATCCATAACCAAGTTCTGTTGTCTTGAAAGGAGAGCAATTGTAGGAAAAAAAATTGGATATTGAATGTGTGATATACTGCAAGAAGGGAAAGTTATGACTACACAAGTTAATTTTCATATTTGTATACTATCTAAGTATGTACTATATATATAAAAAAACACCTTTCAGTCTTAGGAATCTGCAGCTTCATACTGTTGGAAGAAGCAGGAGAAAAACTGTGGAAAGCAGGGATGATCCATCATTAAAATTCCTTGAAATATAAATCTAGGCAACAATATGGTACCAGTTCCATTTGCTGGCAGACAGTCGAGAGCTGAACAGGGAGTGGGAGGACAATCTTTCCTGCAGTTCCTATGGTCTTAAACCTATGTATAAGAAAATATGTAGACAAAGAAATCTTGTCTCAGCAGTTACCACTGGTAGTCAAAAGAACTCTTAATTTTCATGACTTTCTTTAATGTTAGCCTACTTTATGTGAGTCATGCAAAGTGGGAAGAATGGAAGGAGAATGGAGGAAGAAAACAATGAGGTTTGGTAAAATTCAGAAGGAAAGCCTGGTACCAGTACAAGACTTTGGGACCGCAGTTCAATGTTAGTTACACTAAAAAATTTAAAAGGAGAAAATGTGGACAGAGCTAAAAAAAAATCCACATGAATTTGTTAAAATTTAACAACTTCAACAAGTATTAAAACACTTTGACAATTCAGGCATTGCTTCTTTTTTTTTTTTTTTTCCTGTTCTCTCTGTTAGATTTGTGAGGATATATTACTGTACTAGCATTGCCAGCCAGTCAAGGGAGGTATTTGTCCTGCTTTGCTGTGCACTGGTGCAGAATATTGTGACAGTTTTTGTCACTGAAATACAGGAAGAATATTAAGCTATTAGAGAACATTCAAAGAAGGGCAANTTAAAATTTAACAACTTCAACAAGTATTAAAACACTTTGACAATTCAGGCATTGCTTCTTTTTTTTTTTTTTTTCCTCTTCTCTCTGTTAGATTTGTGAGGATATATTACTGTACTAGCATTGCCAGCCAGTCAAGGGAGGTATTTGTCCTGCTTTGCTGTGCACTGGTGCAGAATATTGTGACAGTTTTTGTCACTGAAATACAGGAAGAATATTAAGCTATTAGAGAACATTCAAAGAAGGGCAATGAAGATGGTGAAGGGCCTTGAGGGGAAGCCATATGAGGAGAACCTAAGGTCACTTGGTCTGTTCAGCCTGGAGGAGACTGAGCAGAGACCCCATTGCAGTTACAACTTCTTCATGTGGGGAAGAGGAGGGGCAGACACTGATCTCTTCTCTGTGGTGACCAGTGACAAGACCCAAGGGAATGGCCTGAAGTTGTGTCAGGAGAGGTTTAGGTTGGATATTAGAAAGAGGTTCTTCACCCATAGTGTGGTTGAGCACTGGAACAGGCTCCCCACGGCAGTGGGCACAGCACCAAGGCTGATAGAGTTGAAGAAGCTTCTGGATGATACTCTGGGGCACATGGCGTGACTCTTGGGGATGGTTCTGTGCAGGGCTAAGAGTTGGACTTGACCCTTGTGAGTCCCTTCCAACTCAGCATATTGTATGATTCTATCTCAAAATTATGCTGATTAAAGTCAACATTCTAAATTGACAGTTGTCTAAGGAACTCTGCTAACATGTGCAGGAGATCTGATGAGTTTGCCCTAATTAACTTGGACCAGGAATTTCAGCGCATTAAGATCTAATTTTGTGTAACATATTTTATGGTTTAATGCTACTTCACAAGTCTTATTTAACTTATTTTCTTGGCATAATTTCACGTTATTTGCATAGAAACCATCTATGTTTAAATGCAAGGTAGACCTGTAAAATGGGTGAAAGCGACAGAATTTTTTATAGTCTGGAAAACATTACAATGTAATGATGTGTTTTCTATTAAATCATTGATATAATAAAAATAACAGCTTTATTTGTTAATTGTTTATCTGAAACTATGTATGACTAACACTTCTGATATCCAAAAGAAATAATAAGCCATAATATGCTAGACACACATATTCAAGAAAATACAAAAAAAAATCTACTTTCAGGAATGTCCTCAAAATAAAAGTGAAAGAAAGCGTTGAAACAATATTCAACAAACTCTTGAATCCACACGAAGTATAAGAATTACTTGGAAGAGAGATGGATGTTTATTTCTTGGAATGTACAGACATCTGTTTCCCTTTATCCATATGAAAATATTTACACTATTTTACAGATAACAATGTCTTCTCTTAATTGTCAAAGTGAAAAAATATGAAAGTGCATTTCTCACATCAGTATTTATGACCAGATTTTTCCATCAATAACATCACAGGACAAGGTATAAAATTTTCTTGTAAAAAACAGTGTATTCTTTCCTTTGCTGTTAGAGGTTTAGATAATTATGTGCATGTAATCATGAATACCAAAAATATCCCTGAGATTAAGTACTTTGAATAGTCTCTTATCAGATGGATTTAAAATGGAAGTATTTTCTTTATGGCTTCATTCAGGTTAAATTTACATTACTATTTCTTTGGATTAAAAATAAGCCTGTAGAGTGAATGTTTGAAAACTGAATAGTCATAAACAAAAGTGTACAACTTCAGGATATAGTTATGGAAGATGATGTTAGACTGAAATGAAAGCAACCTTATCTTCAATTCATATTGAAGCACATGGTTTATAACAGAACTTAAATGATCAAACAAACAATCTCTAACATGTATAGGCACTAGAGTGTGAATTTAATTTTAAAGTAGTGTTCTGCCTAAGTCACATTTCATGTCATGGACTTTTCATAACCAATAAAAACCATCTTTATTTATGTCAATCAGCATAAAGCTTTAGTATTTGAAGACCCTCAGACCACAGTATCTGAGGAAGAACTGATCATGGATCCTATGCACTTCAGCATAGCATGTCACAGTTTATAAAAAGTTGCTTCTAACCTTGTGACCTCAATTATAAAGAATAAAAATCTTACTATTGTGAATTAAACTAACTTTATTGTCTGAATCTGTAACTTCAGTTTTGTTGTCCTGGTAACTACAAAAACAACCTTATCAGTCAAGTGCTGCATGTATAGTGGTTATTGTTTATGTGAGTGTATGGAAAATGGCTCATTTCCTGCTCTGAGTCTTTCTTACAATGATTGGTGTTACCCAAATTTTAATGTTAATCCAAAACTTTGATTTCCATGAATATTTTGCACACACTTAAGTGATTTTAACAGAAAAACTTCATAAATGTACTTAGTTCAGCTGCAAGCTTTCAAAACAGATGATATTCAACAGAAAACATATTTCAAAGCTGTGATTAAATAGCTAATCTTATAGCCTCCATATTTCACCAGACATATAATTTATGAAATTTTAATTTTATTTCTGAATTGCGACAGGTCTGTGTACTGGGTCTATCCGAGCCGCAGCAGCCTTAGCATTGCTAGGAGATAACACTCCGCTGTTTTGACTGCTGTGAGGAAGAGGCAGAGGGGACACAAGCAGGTCAGGTGACCCAGACTGACCAAAGGGATATTCCAGACCATATGATGTCAGCTCAGATATAAAAGAACAGCAGGGGTGGGGGCACGGGGTTGTCTGCAATGGCTGCCTGCTGAAGGGACAACCAACGCGCGGGGCCCTGCTTCTCAGGACGTGAGCTGACCTCGTGGAATGGGAAGTAGAGATTAGAATCTCCTTTGCTTTGCTTCCTGCATGTGCATAATTTTTTTTTCACTTGTATTAGACTGCCTTGTCTTAACACCCATGAGTTGCTGCCATCTTATTGGTAAAGGGAAGGGGCGAGAGACTGTCTGGGTACTTGGCATCCAGCCAGGGTCAACCTGTCACTGTCTGTTAGAGATTAATTAACTTGATCCAGGATGAATTCAGATATGAGCTGGTGGGAAATATATTGATGTCATCAGGAATTAGTTGATTTTTGTTCTCTATTTGACATTGATTATTAAATTTTCACTATTGAGTCTCATCTTCACCTCTTACATACACTATGGATTGACATGACAACTTCTTGACAGGATAATACTTGCATAATAATAATAATGCTGTCTTGTTCTTAGAAAAAAAGAATGCCAACTTTTCTAAGATTCTTCAATGAAGAAACTCACAATTTCTTTGTAAAATTATGAATCCAATGAAGATGAAATAAACCAGAGGTTTCTGATATTCACATCGTACCATACATTTGTGTCTAAAAGTCGGTCTTAAGCTAGATATCCATTTAAAAAATATCTATATTTAGTCAATATTGGGAAGAATATTTTTAATCTTATGTGGTTTGTTTCCTCATGTGTACTCTGCATATTGTACCACAATGATGCTCTGCACTGTTGCTGGTCAAAAACATTTCTTCTTCCGTCAGAAAAAGACACAGAAAGTAGGAGCAATAGTCGCAGTTAGTGTATTATTTGTAAAATTAAGATTCAAGTTCTTTCTTGTCCCAAACCCTTCCTCTTTCAACATAAATTTGCATTTGTCTTCCTGTAAGATCTATTATACATGTATCTTACTACATTTCATTTTATTCCATCATAAATGATTTGGTGTATTCCTTTGATAGAGGAATGAGGGAAAAAAAAATTGCTACTGATACTGATTGACAGTTGGAGCAACATCTAAGTTTCTGTACCACTGTTACAGAACTGTGATCAATGATAACATCTCTTATCCATATCAAATGTCGAAATGCTGAAACTGGAAGTTCTGAAAATCAAAAACTGGTTGTTGTCAGAGACCCCAGCTACAGTATGATGCTGGACATTGATACATTTAGGATACAGAAAAGAAATACATTTAAATGAATACATGAAATGTGCAAAACTCTTTACATCAAACAACTAATTAATGCATGACTGCTCTGGTTAAAGTGTTCTCTTGTGTGTCTTTGGTGGGTTTAATGAGTAGATTGCAGAAAAACCTGTGATGAGCTACACAATAGTAAGTACTTAAGGAAATGGCACTGACAATGACACCATAATATCTGTTTCAGCATCCTTTGGAGCTAACAGAAGTGATTTGTCAGTGCCATATGCTCAGGAATGAAGGAACTCTCAGGGCATAATGGGTGACCCTCACTCTTTCTCTAGAGAAGCTAATTTGTCAGAAATATTCAATAAGTTGCCAAAATGTTTTTCTGGAACATCTGAAAAAGTTGGGTTTGTGCAGGCAAACATTGGAGTGGGGAGCTTTAGATGAGATAGATATGGGATTTTTAGAACTGCCCTTGAAGGTCTTTATATTCACTATATGGTCTTTATATTCACTATACTTGCACTCCAAAAAGGCTGGGAAGTTGCTCTAGAATATTTTGTCGGAGTTTCTAAAAGAAGGACTTTGATTCACTAAATGTCAAGTACAGTAAATATCCTGGAGTTGACTATAAGGAATGAATAACATTGACTCTAATGCCTTAGGCTTAGCTGTTGTCCAGATGAACAACTGCATCAGGAATTATTTTAAATAATAACAATATTCTGGTAAAAAATAGTCCTAATAACACCCAAAAAATACTTTAGAATAATTTCCTCCAAGTTTTCATCAACACTTGAGTGATTTTTGTCAAAGTTGTAAATGAACCACTTGAATTAGTGAATCAATACCCTCAATTTACTTCCTCTCATAAGAGAAAGAGACAAATCTTCCAAAAAAATAGCAACCCTTTCATATTTTTAAATAAGAAAGATTAAGATTACAATAAATAAGCAGTTGTATTCATATTATCACCCCATTACTTGGTTTACAGTAGATTCTATAAAATCCAATTAAGTTGCAGTAAAAAAAGTCACTTCCAACTTTCTAAGGCAAAAAATCTAGTTCCAACTCAGACTTTTCAAAAAGGTCAAGACACCTGAAGTTGAACATTTCAAGTCTCAAATAGGCATTGTGTCTTTGAACAGGATCAAAAATGTGAATTTGTACTTTTCAAAACTTAGACACAGTAAACTTCTCAAATCCGAAAAAAAAAACCCCAAAGTTTTGTTGGATTTTTTGGTTCAGTTGCTTGGTTGGGTTTTTTTCATTTCAGTTATAGAGCAGACTCTATGGTTATGGCTACTCTAAAATGACAAGCCATAGTTATAAAAACTATGACAGCAAACACGATTGGAAGGTTCTTTCCATTTTTTAGAAACACGCCCCCTCCAAAAAAACCCCATCTTTATTAGGAAGCACAAATGAGATTGAGAAAGCTAGTATACCAGGAACTTGAGAAAATACTTGGGCATAAACTAATAAAGTATGAGAATACGCTGAAGGAACAGTTGAAAGATAATGTTGCTATCATCAGTATCAGGCAACATTTCAATGAAAAAGTTCCTCAGTTGAAATAGGTGTTTTTCTAGTTCAGATTTCCATTCCAAGATAAAGATTGTAGCCTCTGCCATGTACATATCCAAGCATTCTTCTAAGTAAAATTCTTTGAAATTTTATCTTCATCAGAATTAATGGCTGTTTTCAAAAAGTATCAAAGAATATCTTAACCAACTCAGCTCACATTACTGAGTTGCCTCAAAAATAACTGTCTCAGTTGCAATTTGTCACAGCAGAGTGGTCAAATTAAAACATATTTTAATAAAAAGGATTTAATTGAACAATATTGACCCATAATCACCATATGAATTCAAGTACATTTCTTGCCAAATTAATTGTTTAGAAATACATGTATTCTTTCAGAAAAAAAACCCAGCCCAACAAACCCGTTTATTTTTGTGACATAAAGTAACCTGTGAAACAAGCTTATGAAGAGGTCTAATCTATCTTATATTCACTTGACAGCCACTTGATTTTATGTATGTTATTTTACATTTTTAAAAAAATGCTTGTAAAAAATGCTGTTACTGAAATTTTAAGGTTCACTATGTCTCCACCTCAAAATGTTATGCAAGAGTGTGGCAATGCTACACTAGTAACTTTCATATAACATCCATTTTTAGTCACTACATTGAGACAAGAGGTTTATTCCTGTAATATACTGCTGGGAAAGTGTGATCAAAGATTTCTTCTATTATCCTACTTGCTGTTCAATTTTCAGAAATCCTGACTTTGTTTTATGTAGTATCATATTGATTATAAGGGAGACATTTTAAATAGTAAGCTTAGCACTGCACATTTAATATTTGCTTTTTTGTTTAGTGCAAGCAGACTTCAAGCATTTTCATATACATGTGTATATGTAAGAACTTCCTTCTGAATGTGAAATTCAGAAACTGCTATCTCAATTATATGTCTTTTTAGCAGCCCCATCTGTTGTAAATATATATACTGATATACTTACATGTGGAAGATATTTTACGGTAATATTTATTGCCAAGATTATACTCTCTCAGCACATAACCATGAAAAAATGAGAGCTTTTGATAGGACCTCTGAAAAATTCAAAGAAAGATGAAAAGGCATTCATGTCCATGTGATAGTTTAAACTTACTGAGCCATTCTTAGGCACCATTAAATGAAAAAGAATTATTTTCTTTCTTTCACATCTGACTATGTCTGGTAGTTTTGGGACTCAGTCATCAAGAACTGAACATAACAAAGATAAGCTTTCTTTAGAGATCTTCTTGGCTTGATCATAGTCTCTAGATACAGATATTTAGAAAAATGAAATACATACTGTGTTAAAATACAAGAAGTAGAAAATAATACAGTCTACCAAGGGAAAGTAATACATTATTTGGAAAATATCACTCTATCTTGTATCTGAATTTTTTGGATGCTGACAGTTTGCTTAAATAAGGAGATGTGAAATCATTGGCACTAAATCACTAAAGATTTTGGAGTAATTCACCTCCTGTGAAGAATACAGGATAGCTGACACCAGCCAGGTAGAACTGCTTTCTTTAGCAGTAAAACAGGTTCAGTCCATTCCAAAGAGCCAGGCTCAGCAATGGCAGGACAGAGTATCTTAATTCTTAAATGTACATTACTTACTCTTGTTGGGATCAAAAATCTTGGCCCTTCTCCATCCCTGCAGGTATTGACTGTGGGGAAAAAAAAGACTGAACTTTTACTTCACAAAAATTGGAGCTTATCAGTACACTAATCTGGCCATTTATTTTAATTTTCTTCTCACTGAAAACTTCACTACTTCTTCCACATTGACTTCTGAATTTAAGACTGCAGAACAAGGAAGTGCTGTTTCTTTAAAAGAGACATGAGAAATATGCAAGTCCTTATGCTTGGTCATGAAGTGGCAGACAGAAGTGATACATTAAACTCAGTATCAACAGAAAAAGACTACAAACTGTATAGGGTGAAAAAGGAGTGAACAACAGGAAATTCACACAGAACCTCTGCCATTTTCCAGACATAAGTCTGGAGTAATACAGACTCCATGGGAAAAAAAAAAAAAAATTCTTCCATAAGGCATTTTGCTGTACAGTGGCATTGGAAAGGCCAAAATATCCAAACAGGAAGCATCATGAAATTTATTGGCAGTGACTCAATGAGAGCACACATCAGCAAAAACACTTGAGCAACAGCACTGGCAGGTGCCTGCTGAGAGAGAATTCTGCTAACAGAACAGTTGGCTTGGAAAGGGAGAAGGAGGAAAATAACTTCAGGAACTGGAAGCCAACCATCTTTTTGTTTTTCAGAATCAATCTTACTGAGAATTACAGTAAGTTGTCATACTGGGAGACACCACAGAAAATGAAATAACTTGACCAGTAGCAGCAAGAAAATTGCTCTTCAACAGGAATACTAAAAAGCAAAAAATTGCTGTGAAATATGGACAAGTTTTCTCTCTGTGAACCACAGTCCATACAAGCCAAAACCAAAAGAGTTGCATATCTTCAAAGTTATTGAAGAATTTAAATCTAACCACTAAGGTTTTATGGGTTCAATTGGAATCATAGAATCATGCAATCATTTAAGTTGGAAAGGACCTTTAAGATCATTGAGTCCATTGTTAAATTACAGCTACCATTAAGAATATGTTTTCACTAGAAATGGTTAGATCATTTCTTCTTTATACATTTGAAGTAAGGTATTGCAGTAAGTTAAGTAAATAATAAAACCAGCAGTAAATTATTAATTAAATCAAGTATCTGGGAGAGAGGAAGTTTACCTGTACTAGGTCAAGACAAGAAAGAAGTCGGGGATCAGTAGCTGAAATCAACTAATGAGTATTGTTTCTGGTGATAGTCCAATACCAGAAAACAGGTATGTGTATTTGTCCTTTTTAGGAGTATTCTGTGTGTTTTTAATATACAGGCTGTAGAATGTAAGATTATATTTTGCACTGTACATCCTGGTGAGTTACCAAGAACAAAGAAGTTTAACTTTCAGTAAGACTAGATGTCTAGCAGCTACTCATATATAGGGATGATGCTTACTCTAGAAAAGGCGTATAAATATGTTTTAAAAAGTGAAGCAATATTTTTGCCTTTAAATACCAGTAAGTGCAAAGACTACTTAGAAAGTTATAAACAAGTATTACATTGCATTTTACTTCATCCTGTCTCAAGGAAAAGTGAGGCAACTAACTTAACAACAAAACCTGTGGCATAGCCAATCAACCAACTGAAACACGAAAATGAATTTTGGATCCCTAGCACATTACCTACTATATCAAAAGAGAGACACTTNCTTGTCAAACAAGTGGGCCCTTGTTTGAGCTTTATAGCCCAGAAAGTGTACCAGAAGAGGATGAATTTCTATCACATTCTGATATGTGCCCTGGGCTGCACATTTGAATTCTGAAGCTCACAGAAAGTGTGCCACAGTGTGGAAAAAAAACCAACATAAATGAATGCTCATATCTGAGAAAAGAAAAAAAGCTCTGCTTATCAAACACATTTGTTTTCTATGGCAACTGTTCATGGACAAGGCTTCTCCCAGACCTATCAAAAAATTATGAAAAACACTACACCATGGATATTGTCCTTGAAAAGAACATGTAGTCACATTGGAATAAAATCAGGCATCTCTTTTCTGTGAGTTCTAAGGGGACACTTGAAAAATTCCACTCTAACTCTTTCTGACTGGGAAAAAAGGAGTATTTTCATCTGGAGCTTTTGTATACCATCATCTCTTTTCATATAATTATTAGGTTAGACTATCAAGCTTACTATTTTAAACCACAAGGAAAAATTGTGACAGAAGACATCATTACCACTGTGCAT
>WEIV01025711.1:9489-24302 GCA_013390005.1 Calyptomena viridis
GAGCGGGACCAGGCCCCCCCGGGAGGAGCCGGGCGAGGTGAGACGCCGGCTCAGAGCGCCGGGGTGCGGAGGGATGAGGGGTTCAGCCGAGCTGGAAGGGGAGCCCTGGCCCCGGGGAGGGGAGAGGTTCTTCCCCGGCATCACCGCTCCAGCCCCGAGCTCCCGCTGCCCTCAGCCCTGCGTACAGTAAAAAGAGAAAACTGAAAGAAAAAGCCCTGTCAAAACAGGACACTTCGCTGTGCGCGTTTCCCTCCGGAGAGAGGGGAGCCCACTGCGAACCAGCTTGGCCCGCCTGTGTTTCACCCAGCTCAGCCTCGCCATCGCCTCCTCATCCTCCTGTTGTGCCCTTTGTACACATTTTCAGCTCCATCTTCTAAATATGTTTCACAGGCGGAATTTTCATCCCTATTCATTTAATTTGGTGCTTTCCCTGGGTTATCCTGGATAACTTCAGCTGGCATCTCTTCCTCCTTCTTGTGGCAAAAAAATGTAAATATTTGTGGCCTAAGAGAAAACATACTTTTAATAATATGTACTGCAGCTGTGGCACACAGCAAGCAAGGAGCAGGTTGGTAAGAAGTGGTGAATATTTGAAATATTTTAGTCTAAGGGTTTCTGAGTGCAGAAATCACCTAAGCAGGGAAACAACCACACACACACACTATGACAAAGCAACACCTGAAAATGGTTGCTTATTTTACAATCTGCTGCTTTTATCCTGAGAAATCAGGCTCTGATCCTTCAGACAAATACGTCAGTCCTCTGTGGCTGGCTAATCAACCAAAGTCTCTACAGTTCTCTCTGTAGTCAGTTCTTGAAGCAGGTGTCGAAGTTTATTATTAGATATTACCCTAAATAAAATGAGTAAAATGTATTTTGGCTGATTTTAAAAAGCCTATTGTTCATGCAAGGTATTATCCCTGGTTCAATAAGCCAAGTAAAGAAAGAGTACCTTAGAGATTTCCAAGGAGGAACTGAAGAGAACTTTGTCAGGAGTATGCTTTTGTGCTGTCAGGGTTTACATGATTTTATTGTCAGTAGCAGCTAATTCAAATGTAGGAAGAGCAGAAAGAGGATATCATATGGATGCAATTTTAACACAATTTTTCTCACAAGAATGTGAAGAAGCATTTCTTGGTGAAAAACTCATTCAAAAATGTGTAACAGCTTTAGTCTCTTCTGCTTGATTGCAGATTTTGCTAGACACTACAAATACTTGTTAGATGAGTTTAAATATAAGAATCCAGCAGGCGACAGTAAAACACAGCAGCTATCAAACATTTATATCCTGCACTTGAATTTGGAGATAATGTAGACAATTCATCTCATTTATAAGAGAAAGCAGACACAGTGACGAGAAATGCTGTTTCTTTCCAAAGCAACTTTTACTAAGGGACCAAAACCCAATCCTATCATCATCCATAAACTACCAACACGTGACTTCTTTGAATTGTAAAGAAAATTTCAGTATGATGCAAATTAGATGGAAAATGAGATTATTCAGAAATACTGACAGGTAATAGAGATCCTACTCATGCAGTCCAAACTGGAGTGTATGTGTTATTTGCGTAACATGCTATGAAGAAAGTTTTGGAAGTTGCACATTGAACCCATTGGCAGAGACTTTTGTGGATATGAGGTAAAAGTCAGCTAACAAGAAGATACAAGTGGTAAAGAAGTCTGGACAGGATGGGTTTTGCTGCAACTATTCTTATTCCTTTGAAATTTGATTTCTTGTCGTTCTAGGTACAGTAATTCAGTACCAGAATTTTCAATATAAGCTTTGCCTAAGATGATTTGTTTAGGCTTGCATTTTCAAAGGGAACTGAAAGAGTTAAGTATACATTTCACACTCAGATTCAAAGAACCCACATTAATTTATTTCTTAATGCATTTATACTGAAAATATGGGTTTCTGTGAACAATTTATGGCAACAGCACAATTAAAACCAGAGAAGTGTGTCTGAAGGCAGGGGAAAGCATATAAGGAGTCCTGAAAAAGGAAACTCTAAGACTGAGACAAAATAATACAGAAAATGTCATTACTTACCTTCGATACAGTCCAAATGATGTCTCTAAACGTGTAGACAAGAGCATTGTATATATGTTAAAGTATTTGTAATACTGAATCTGCTTAGATTTTTGTGGCGTTTTGTTGCTCCAGAGTGGGTTTCTAACATTTTAAGTTAGATTCTGACATTTTATTCATGGTGATTATTATGCTGCTACTCAAATTATCCAGTTGACTTTAAGAAGGTTAGTTTGCAGAAACTGTTGAACATGAATGGAGATGAATTTGGTCCTAGGAGTTCAATTCTGTTCACGCTGAAGGAAATTTCATCCCTGAGTCCAGGTCTTACCTTATCAAATGGTTACTCAAGTGAATAAAGGGAATTGGTTAGGGATTTTTGTTTCCAGTGATTTTTACCTGTACTTTAGCCCTAGAATTCAGCACATCCTAATAAGGATGTTTCAAGGCATTTGTCTTGAATATAGTGAGTGAATAGCATGAACTTAATTATTAATAGCATGTGACTTAATTTTCCATAGATTTTGTCACAACTTTTTTTGTTTTCAACTTCTAGTAAATATTTAATTGACAGATACTTTTAATGTAGTTAAACAACTTTGTTTCTCTACAGGAATCTCAAGGGCCTAAGTTTTGAAGTCTTTATGGGCTCTTGTGCTTTTAATAGGCAAAATGGAAATTTTCAGTTTTACATGTGGCACATTCCCTGCAATAAGTGTAAAGAAATAAGGAAAATGCTCAGAAGCAAGTAGAGTGGCAGTGGGCTGAAGTTGACTTCTTAGGGTCAGTCAGACTCCACATATTTTCAAACGTACCATATAATGTACTTTAGGCTGAAAATGCAACCTTTGAAGTCCCTCACAGACTCTATTTATATTTAGCCAACCACATTGTTGCAGTAATGTGCCAATTCACTGACCTAATGCTAAAAATTGAAAGCAGAAAGAAAAATCCATCAAATCAAGGCTCCTGTTGCCACGTGCAGCTAGCAATTGCCAGTGGAACTCTCCAACCCTGGCATTGAGGTATTTTGTCAATGCTCTTATTGCTTCCATGCAGAAGTTCTGTATGTTGAATATATCTCACCAGCACTTCTCAGGTGAAAACGTGATCATATACTTGGAGAAGTAATGTTTGTGTAGGTGATTGAGTGTTACAATAGGTACCTACAGCTACCCAAATTGCTATTTTTTTGTAAAGGATTGCAAAAGCTATAAAGTTTTCTTATTCTGTGTGTAGAATGTATAACATTTGTCACAAAATGGAAAATAGTTGAAATACAAGATTTTACACGTTTTTCTTCACATGAAAATGTTGAGCTTTAAGGGAAAAAAAAAAGACTAAATTTTGTGCTATGTAGACATTCAATATCGAAAGAAAATCAGAAATCTAAGACTGGACTGGAAGCAAAAATGTATCAGAAGGAATAACCTGATAGAATTTTAGAAAACAGATGTTGGGATTGTGATGTTGCAGCAGTTCAGCACTCATGACATACAAGAGTACAATAGACATTACAGTCTGTGATCTTGATCTTAATCATTCTGTAATGAAAAGTAGTCTTTGACCACAACTCTGTAGCTGAGCCAAACCCAGGGGTTGCCCTCGATAGCTGGGAGTGGGTTTGGATGTGACCATTCAGCACTGACTGTGTCTGCTACTCAAAGGCACATTTAGCTCATTCTCAGTTTTAGTTTACCAGGGATTGTTATTGGGGCACTGCATCATACAAATGACTCTGTTTTTCAGTGTGAACTTAAACAGGTCACCTACTCTGTCCCTCAGTGTCCTTATGGATATAAAGGGCTGATGACACCACGTAGTTTGTGTGTATTCATAGAGAGAAATACATACATATTCTACTACTCTTTAAACTAATAGGACTAGGTGAATAAATAGGACTTGGTGAATAAATTCTCCTTTAATGTGTGCCTCTCTACTGACTCATTTGTAATTACTCAGAATTATACTTTCCATAACTCGTTCTCTTTAAATATAGAATTGTAAACCCTTGGAATGTGATCGTGGCCAGCTCACTGTGAAGGTCCATACTGAAATTGCATTCTGAATTGTCTCATGTATACAGGACTCCAACAGAAAGAAAGGGAGAGGGGTGAACCCCAAATTCTGCCAGAGATCTGAAGTCACAGAAAGGAATAGTGTTCAGGTTTTTTAAGGCATTCAGTTTTATCCCATCTTTGTATCTGGGTGCATTACCATCTCTCTTCTGTCTTCTATGCTTTGTTTTGCAGTTAGGAGTATTGCCATTTAAAGTGATTTTATTATACTTCAGTGTCAGCATCTATCCTTGTAATGGAGATATAACTTGTATCTCTCACAGTTAGTCATTCCTGCTGCATGCAGACAGGAGGCTTGGGTTTATATTCACTACATCTGAAATGTGTTTTTCTACCACAGTGCCTGGCATTGTCATCTCTTGGGTTGACAAATGCTTTTAACAAGGACTTGGGATCACAAGGTACCATTACTTGCAAAAAGAACCAACTCACCCAGTTGCTGTGATCTTCTCTACTGCACAAGATATATCTATAGCATGGATCAAAAATTTGGGGTGCCATGGGTGTGTAACCATCAGCTTTGGATCTGAAGAAATGGCTTTTTTGACCAGACCATTCCTCAAAATGCAAATCAGTATGCAAATAAACCGTAGACAGTCAAATCACTGATATTAAAGGGATTAAATATGTGGCCATTCATCTTATCATTCCACACTGCTACCAAAACAAGGTACATTTTGGTAGCAATGGAGATAAGATGCCATGGGACTAACATGCCTTTAGGTATTGTTGTCTAATTCTATTAATAAAAAATTTAGTAAAGTATAGGAAGTATCTTCCCTGTGACTCTACCATTTGCCAAATTTATAAATGAGAAGCTTCTTGAAAATAAGTCCAGGACAGCCATGACAAGGTAAGGGGTATATCCCTTAAAATGGGGCATTTGATACAAAGCATATCCAGATCTGTGAATCTTTTCAACACACGAATTTCTGGCTGCAAAGGTTTCACCTCACACATCAACTTTAGAAAAGTCATGCCATTAGCTAGATGCAAAATTATAAACATAATTTCTACACTTACATAAAAAAACATGTTCATGCAAAAGCTTCTCCAAAATTTTCACTATCTGAAATTTTTGAAGAATCTGATCTTTTTCTTCAGTGTGCCAAGAATCTCCATACTTGTATCAGCTGCACTGAGTCAGACCAAAGGGTCCCCTGGCTTCTTTCTGGCAGTGGCCAAAACTGGATGCCTTGGGAAGAGTACAGGAGGAAAAGTGTGCAGTGGTGGTCTTTTCCCAGGCTCTGAAGATTTGAATCTCAGAGAATTCCCAAGCCAACAGTTGTATCAATGTCTTTGATGTTATTTTTCTTCCCTGAATTTCTCAAATTCTTTTTGAATCTATCTATGGTTTTGAGCATCCATAGATCTAGTACATATTCTAAGACCAAATACCAGTAGCTTTATACATAATTAAGGTATAAAATTAACTGGGAAAAATAAAATTAATAAAAATAAATTGGGGAAAAAATAAAATTAATATTTCTTAATTGTTTTAATTCCAAAACTGTGATAACTCTGTTATAATGGTCAGATTTCAAGACATCCATACTTGTGGTAGATACACAATTACCAGTAACATTTGGGAAAATTATCTTCCAGAGATATAAAACACTAGTATAACTTCATCATTTGAGGACAGGAAATGTGACAGAATTTGAACAGAGCCAAGGCTAAGTATTTGTTTTTGTAAAGCAAATGCTTACTGAAATCCCTGGCAGGTTGTTTTTTTTTATCTGTAATGATTCTTTTCTTTGTTTCTTTGTTTTCTCCAAGTATTATAACCTGAGACTACATACCCTTGTGAAGGACCATGCTAGACTGATTATGAGCTCTATATTCTATTGCAATAGAAGTCTATAAACCACTAATGTCTGTGTTTTATATAGCATTTTTCATGTGTATATTTTGTAGCATTTATATATATGAATAAGCTTTAGAGCAATTCAGGCACAAATGTTCCTGATCCTTCTTACTCCTCCTCTTCTATTTATTTGCATAAAGTAAAATAAATCACAGAATCACAGAATATGCCAAGTTGGAAGGGACCACAAGGATCATCCAGTCCAACTCCTGGCCCACCCCGAGAGTTCCACCATGTGCCCGAGATGGGGTTTAAGTAAGAAACAGTGTAGTATGTTTTCTGCAATGTAAATTAGCGTTCTGGTTTCAGTTTTAAAACAATCAGTTGTCTTCATTTGTACTTAAGAAACAGGAATTCTCTCAGATCCAATACATTGCAAAGGTGTTTGCCTCTTTCCTCCTGCACATTTGGAATTGCTCATAAAGCTCTGAAACACATCACATCTGTTGCAGGCTGCGTTCTGAAAAACGGCATCTACTTCGAAGTGAATAAATTGCTAATCCGGGTGAACCCCTTGGCACTGAGCTGGAGTTCAACCCTTGCTTTGGACACGTGGGAGCGATTACTGGTCCCGGATGCGTTTCCCCATCCCCGATGTCTGGCACGTCACATCAATACCGCCCTCTCGGACAGCCGTGACAGTGACAGCCGCCGGCCACGAGCGGGGACACCTCTCCGAGAAGGCGGGTCTGAGCGCGGGGTGTCCCGGGGTTTGGGATAACGGGATGCTCCCGGCCGGGGTTTCCCGGGATGGCTCCGCAGTGCCCACAGCGCCCCCTGGTGCCGAGGAGCGCTCCGGGGGCCCGATCCTGCGGCGCGGACAAACCTTCTCCCGACCGCTCTCCCATCGGGACGGATTGTTTGGTCATAACAGGCATATTATCCTTGCTTAATAGATGGAACGCGCCGCTTCTTCCTAGGCATTGTCAGGCTTTGATGCAGCACAATTAGCAGAGGTTCTCATTTAATTATCCGGCATAATGGGACCTGAAATGCTGAAATTCAATCTTTCATGTAACTCCTGCTTTTCAGCAGTCCCCAAGGCTGATGGGGATAATGTTCCAAACTAATGCATATTAGTTTATAAAGAAAACGTTGCAAAACAAATACGGTCTTACAAGAGTATAATACTTCAAATTGCTTTAGGAGCTGTTTGATTACTGTGGCAAATAACTGTTGTAAATTGGTGAAGATGCAATTAAAAAGTCCTAGTTAAAAATTAATAGTAATTTAGCAAGCAGTAGGAACTTTCAGATGTTACGTCTGCCTGTTTTCATTTTTTTCCCAGTCAAATGGAGGAAATTTGCAACAAACATATTTTTAATGGCACTTTAGATACAGCTGCCGTTTTAATAATAAGAATGCTGACTCTTGCCTGTGTTAGGGCAGATTAAAAAAAAACAAAACACCAGCAACACAAACAAACAGAACTGAGAAAGTATTAGAAAAACAGTTTAGGCATCTAGTAGATTTTGAGAAACATATGCATGTGCTGCAGAAACAGTTTTGTTGCAGCGTCTCATGAAGGTCCCGAAGACTTTCTTCAATATTTTGATTTGCCCATTTACTTTCCAAAACTTTCTCCAAGTGCCTAAATCCTACCATAAAATGAAGCAATTGTAGAACTAAGCCATACCTTATGATTGTTTCCAGAAAATAAAAAAACTGAAAATTCAGTTCACTATACAGTGTTCACTGTTAAGCCATTTTGTTAAATATGAATTAATTAGTAGGCCTGAAATAGGCTGCAAACTTCTTCTACCAGGGCACTCATTCCACTCATTTGCAAAAATACTGGAATCACCTCAGATATGTCTCAGGGTTTGAGTTGCGTGACCTCCAGAGGTCTCTCAATCTAAAATACTCTTCAATTATATCTCATTATTTACATGAACCTGAAAATGACCAAGTTACATTATGAGGAGGACAAGAAGAAAAAGAAAAAAGTAGTAACTGCACATGCAGAGCTCTCAGTGAATGTATCCCCAGATTGATTTATGTGAATATCAGGGCAGAAACAGAAGGAACCTGAATGTATTTTGATTTGAAAATGTTACCAATCCCATCGATATCACTGGCATGTTAAAGTGAGGGATAAACTTTAAGCAAGAAGCTTTAGAGAAGTTGGTTGTAGGATCAATGGATAAGAGTAGCCCTGAACATTTCTTGCAGAAACCACCATCACTGTTACCATAATGAGAATTTTACTTAAAACAGAAAAACGATATGACTCTACAGATAAGCCACACACTGTTTATTATGTTCCCATTAAATATTTGTGCTCTGAAGACCACAGTTTGGCAGCCTCTGGCATCCCCAGGGTAATGACGTACACGTATAACAACCCTGAGATCCACAGGAACTCCTGAGAGAGTGTGTAAGTCTGTCTGTGCTTCTCTCCTCAGCAGCAGATACATCAGACTCTGTGGTTACAAAAAGCAGCTCAATTTCCTGAAGTGATGTGTTTGATTTAGATTGAGCAGATCCAGGCACAAAGCTCTCCACATAACTGTTCTGTCAATGCTTACTGCTGTTTTGAACATCTTTGCCAATGAGAGTTGGTAGAAAAGGAACATAAAGATGCCCAAAGAGAAGTAGATTGACCCTCTGTCTGTGTGGTGAATCTTTGCTGCTCCAGGCTGTGTTGTGTGCTGGCAGCTCAGAAAGCCAAAGGTGCTCTGGGCAGCACCAAAACACCATGGGCAGCAGGGGAGGGGGGAATCTGTCCCTCTGTCTTGCTCTGGTGGGACCCCTGCATCCAGCTCTGGGGTCCCCAGCACAGGAAGGACATAGAGCTGCTGGAGCAAATCCAAAAGAGGCCACCAAGTTAATTAAGAGGATGGAGCAGCTCTCCTGTGAGGAAAAGGTGGGAGAATTTGGTTTGTTCAGCCTGCAGAAGAGGCGGCTTTGAGGTGACTTAATTGTGGCCCCCCAGTACCTGAAAGGAGCCCACAAGAAAGATAGAGAGGGACATTTTACAAGTCACAAGACAAGGAGAAATGGCTTCAGACTGACAGAGGGTAGGTTTAGATTAGCTGTTAGGAAGAAATTCTTCCCTGTGAGGGTGGTGAGGCCCTGGCACAGGTTGCCCAGAGAAGCTGTGGCTGCCCCATCCCTGGAAGTGCTCAAGGCGAGGTTGAATGGGGCTTGGAGCAGCCTGGGATACTGGAAGATGTCCCTTCCCACTGCAGGGGGTTGGAACGAGATGATATTTAAGGTCCCTTTCAATCCAAAGCATTCCATGATTCCATGATGCATTCCACAAATCTTAAGGCTTCTAACTTACAGTGTAGTAGGGCCCACATGTCAAATAGACATTCCCTTTAACCCTTGAATGTCAAAGATAAATCGCACTATCAGAAAAGGAGGACTTTTGTCTGTAGTATCAAGAGGCATTTTAGGCTGAGAATTTCTCTTCATTGAATGATGGCTCACAGATTTAATGCCAGAAATAGGTTGTACATGAAGTAATTTTTGTCTGCTAACACAAAAAGCAGCTTTATAAAGACTCATGGATGAGCTTTTTTGAGCTTTCTTGGTTTTACTGTCTGCTTAAAAATCTAGACTTCAGGCTGATATAATGATTTGTTCCTCACTCCCCTCCCAAACTGAAAGGCAGAAGGAGATGAATTGTCCGAATTTCCACAGTTGCATTCAAACATGTACTGATATAAGTCAAAACTGCTCAATGAGACAACCTTATATTCTGCCTACATTGTCATAAGAACAAGAAAAGAACAGGTCACATTTAAATTATGGTTTGCACTAGAGATGATTAAATGGCATAAATAATGAACAATAATGTAAAGGTAAATCAAGAATTTCATTAATTTTCAAATTAATGCAAGTCCAAAGAGATGTTCAATACAATTACAATACAGCAATTTTTAAATTTCCCTTATGAATAGGTGCAATGTCTGTGGAACTTCTTACCACAGACACTGGTAGGGGAAGTGATCCAAAGTATTAAAAAATGGTAAGTTTATATGGACAACATCTGAAATGACAACAGTAGTGTTTTCAGAAAATTTAAAAGCCCTTATTCATCAGAGTATGAGCCATCTTTTAACCAAGTAAATTAAGGAACTCTATTTTGGGAGAAATTACCTTCTAAGAATATACAGCTATTTCTCATGCCTTACTTTCAAACACACTCAAGACAGTACATCAGAACTTCTTCCCAGGTTCATAATAGCAAAATAGAAATGTCATTAAACATAACAAAAAATATAATATCCTGGCATTTAATAGCTAATTTTATTTGTAAATATAACATTTAATTGAATCAATTAGATATGTTAATCTGAATCCTTTGCTGCACCTGCTTCTGAAAGGGATCAACACGAGTTTTTGATACTCTTTTCTAATTTTATTATGAGGCTTCATTTTTATATGACAGCATGCAAGAATACTTTGGTTTTATTGTCAATACAATAGAAATATTTGTATTAAAATGTATTTTGATTATAATTTTTATTCTTCATATTACATATAATAATATTTACTACATGTTATATTATTGCACATTATTTTAGTAGTCTTTTATTATTAAATCTTATATTACATTAGCACCCCCAGTTTGACATACCGTGTTTCTCCAACTGTCTTGGATAAGTCTTGGATACAAAGACTTGCAATCAGCAGTGTAGGAATTGGACTTCTCTGTCATTTTCTGCTAGGAATACTTGAGCTGTACTTTCAAAACATTCAGTCATTGTTCTGATTTCAAATATCAACTGCATTTTCTTATCCAAAACACAGAGATGTTCCTCCAGAGGAAGCAAAATAACTCCATACTCACAACCTGTCTGTAAATAACATGCCCATGTCATTTGTGCAGGACTTTGTCTCTCTGTTCCAGGGGGTGGTTTTGCTTCACAGAACAGTCACTAGACATTTTTAATGCCCCTTTCTTTCTCCTTAGACAGAAAAAGTCTCAACCTTGTTCTCCACCCACCTCCTGGCTTACAAGAACAGGAGCAGATCTGAAGTGTTCACCATCTTATAGAATATCAGCCCATGTTTGTCATTTAATTCACAAAAGCTCACACTATTCTTTCCTTCTGATGGGTGGCAATGATTTAAACATCACATTTGATTGAATTTCTTGTGCTCTCTGCTTGGATGAGCAAACTAAACCAGACATTGATCTTGCTGGTTTATTGCTTTGTCCACCATTCTTAGCCACCCAAGTTCTGTTAATTTTGAAAGATTTGATAAAAAGAAAGTCTCAAAACACATTTCAACATCTCTGTTCCATTTGGGGACCAAATTAAAAAACCTTGGACTTAAGTTTTTCTGTGAAACAGTTTTCTACATCACAGGGAGTAGCTTTGCCTTATCCTCTCTGGTACATCTTTCAGATGAAGAAAGAGTAGAAGATAGCATGATTATCTTTAATCTTCTTGCAGCTTCATTTCTCAGCCTTAGCAATTGTCAACACTAGAGAAAGTTGTTCCAAATTTCTGCACGTGTTGTTCTAAGACCACACTTCAGTCATGTTATGATGTAGGAGTTTTATTTAATGCAGATTGAACCTGAAGTGCTAGGAATATAGGAACTGTATTTTAGTGAACAAATGAATGTATTTGATATGAACAGAAGAGAAGAAAATTCCCTGCTTAAGCTATCAGTATGTAGTCTGAGCATTTAGATAGCTGCTTAATATAAATAACACCAATCCCATAAAACAGCCATATGAGAGAAAGGAAATTTTATTTGGTTTAACTGATGATAGTGAAAAGCGTCTGTACCTTTTAAGACATTCCAGCTGAGGCTGATATCACCTACAGTGCCTTATTAACAAGCTTAATGGCAATTCAAAATGAGAAGCTATGCAGGCTCAATGGTACTTAAGGACTTTTTTCTAGGTCACACGTTTAATTGGCTCTAACTGGGGGAAAATAGGGTGGAGGAATATAAAGAGAGTGGAAGAATTTTGGTGCATTGACTCAGGGATCACAAAGAACAATATTTTAAAGTGGAAACGGAAAACCATAGATTTACACTGGACAGGGAACTGTCTTTAGCAACATATTGCTGGTGACTGGGAGTGTAAAAAAAGCCCACAGTCCTGTCACCTGCTTTGGTTATGTTGTCTAACTGTGTCTGCAGCAGAGGGAAAGCTCTGGCTGGGTGAGTGGTGGGAAAGGGAGCAGAAGGGTTGACTCTCCTTGCAGCTGCAGCAGTCACTGCCTCCTCTCCTCACATCTTGCAGAACAGCAAGACTTGTGTCCCATATCTTGGTTTCCCACCATGTCTTTGTATCACCTCCACTGCTTTTCTCTACCTCCTCATTGAGTGTCCCTCCTGGTTCCACTGAGGATGATGTTCACTGGCCCCCCACTAAAATGGTTAAGCTCACATGAGCAGCAGGGAAAAAAAAGCCGATAGAGAAAATACAAATATTTTTCTGCTTTTAACAGCTGTGAGCAGAGGAGAAGGAAGGAGCAGAGAAAGGAAGAAGCAGCAGGTCTGTCCCTTGCAGGTACAGCAGGTTGTTGAGGTGCCTCAGCACTGTGGGACTGTACTCGAGAGCACAGGGGAAGGGCACCAGAGTCCTTTCTGCAACTGCTGTAATGGACTAATATCACTGTTGGCAGCGGTGTATCAGCAGCTCACAAATACAAATACAGGAGAGCAAATTAGTTAGGATATTAATTGTGGGGTTTTTTTTCATGGTTCCTATTCTTTTTCTAATTTCAGAGTTAAGTGAGAGAAATGTTTTCATCTGCCCTAACTGGACTCAGAACAGTAGCTGAAACAACGGAAATTGCCTCTTAGGAGGGATCTTTTTGCTGTGCATTCCAGGTGCCTGTTCATTTCTCTTTTGATCATGTGAATGTTTTACTTCAACTTTCATAAATAAACATTTGCCTTAGATAATATAAAGAAGCCTTCGAGTATTAAGAAAGCACATTCCAGCACTACAGAGCACTGTGAATGGTCACATTTACAAGGTCAAGCATTCTTGCCAAAACACCAAAGAGACATATATTATTTAAACAGAGCAACAAAGGGTGAAAGAGCTCAGGCCATTGAAAAGGCCATTGTCTCTCTTTCAAGGGACCGGGGAGTTGAGTTTATGAAACAGAAATCGGATCAGCCCAAGATCGAGCCAGATGACTTTGCCACCTGACAAGGTTGGGCGCTCTGTCTGACCGTGGTAGCAGCACAGAGTGGTAAATAAAGCACACTTGCCACTTGCTCTGAAAAAAGTCTTTAAACCCTGGTGAAAACCAAACACCTTGATTATGCAGCTTCCACAGACGGAGGAGGATTTTAGTTCCCCTTCTGTTTATTCCATTCCTACCAGGACTCGCACGGCAGAGGGCCCTGTCGTACAGCTCCACAGGAAGAACGGGATTTTTAAAAGCACCATTCGCCTTCTGATGCTGAGATAGTTGTTTAAGCAACTGGAGGCTTGCTTGTATTTTCCATATGCGGTTGTTTTCTGTCACGTAGGAAAGACCAGCCATTAGTAAAATGATGAGCAAATGCAGTTTTATTCTAGTAAAATTCATTAGTTTGTTGAACAAATAATATTTTCTGGCTGAGGGAATTCAAACGAGGAACAGCTTCTTTAATAATTTGTGTGATCTTTTACATTCGAGCAGAATATACAGTGTGTTATAAAATCAGAATGTGGTGTTTTTTCATCTTATTTGTAAAAAGATACAAAAAGAACAGGTTTTTGAAGTAACAGAGACAAATAAACATGGGCTGGAACAGCTACCCAAGTGTTTTTACAAAAAGCTGTGCAAATGTATGAACTAATTCATCAAATATTATATTGGAAAGAACTTCTGAGTTCTGTCGAAAGACTGGAATTCTACAATGAGCTCTTGCCCCCATGTCAAACAGTCCGAGAACACTGGTGCTGATACTCTGCTACTGTGGGATTAAGTAAAAATGAAGCTTCCATTGTAATATTAACTATCTTTTTGATATGGTGTTAGACTTTATTAAAAATGGAGTGAATCATTACAGTCTTTGGCTGCTGTGGAAAAGGTTTAAATTATTTCATCGTGGCATTAAGAAAATATTTAAAATCTTTATACTGATACATTTCCACTTTTAAAGATGCAGGTTTGTGATCTAAGAAAATGAAAATACTGAGAGGTTAAGATCTATACTGTGTGAATGAGTACGGTGTAAATATTATTAATTTTTACTAACATCTCTGTTTTTCTTATACTGTGGTTAATGGTCCTGACCAAGACTAAGGTTCCTCTTTAGCTGGCAGTTGTCAAGTTGAGAATACAGCCTAAGTAAAAAATGTAAAAAGTAAAAGAGAAACAGGGAAGTAAAGTACCTTCTCCAAGGCCACCTAGTATGTCAGATAAAACTCATTGGAAACTTGGTCCTGTTTCCAAGTGCAAGGATGCAGCCAAAAGCCCGGGTTGCCTTCTTGGAACTAAGATGAATGGAGGTCTGAAAATATGTTGTGTTGTTCTTGGGCAATGTGAGATTTTGGTTGTTTACTAGTTTTGAACTTGAAATGCCTCCTTGTATCCTGTTCTCATCACTGCTGGATCACACCTTGTTTGCTCATACATTTTAGAAAAGGTGGGATTGCTGAAGAAAAGTCTTCAAATAGTGAAATGTGGAATTTTGTTTGACAAGCACTGAAAAACCTTGAAATGTCAGGACAGAGTTCACTTAAAAGATGAAAGACTTTTCATTGACTTTCAAACACAGCAGATCAAGTCTGTAACTGAGGCATCAAAATTTGTCCCTCCAAAGGAGTGAACATGTATTTAAGTCACTGAGCATCTGGATTCTAATATACTTTTCATTATGCAAATTTGAACAGCAAGATGTATAAATTTGCAGTTGG
>WEIV01025712.1:7510-26228 GCA_013390005.1 Calyptomena viridis
AAGATGCTGTCATTGGATAGTGAACTCGTGGCACCAACAGCAGGAGAACCTGAAAACCTCTTTGTAATAATTGGTATCCATCTTAACAGCATAATAGCAGAAAGGATGAAACACTGAGGGTGCTAATAGCTGAGGATCACTCTAATGTGATTGATCAGAATGATAATGAGAATGATATTAGTACTTTATCAAATGAGATGCTAAATAGCTTTATGATGACTGTTGCAAATTAAGATATTGATTCTTGATGCAGCAAAAAAAAATGGCTATTCTTCCTGGAAGAGAAATGCAGAAGATAGTGAAATATTTTCAGTTTATAGAGGATCTTCATCATGGGAGGTAGAAATGCAGTAACTGTTGTTTATCCCTTGTTTCCAGGCTACGAATTTCATTTAAATGGATGGTACGAGCATTTTCTGGTTATTTAGCTACAGATCAGCTCTTGCTTCTGTGGGACAGGATCCTGGGATACAATTCTCTAGAAATTCTTGCTGGTAATAGAATTATTTTTACAAAACACATTAAGTCTGGGTGAATGTAAGGCAAATATGTGCTAGTTTCAGTGTGTTTTGTGACAAGAAGAAAAAAGCTCTTCAAATGCTGAAGGAGATTACATATGTGTCAAAGAAAAGTAGAATTGATAAATTCTGCATTTCTAACTAAATATATGTGAGGTAATTTTTTTTCATATATAGTAACATTCAAAAAATGCTAATTGGTCTCTGAACAGAACAGGATGTTCTCCTGGCTTCAGTGGTAATGATCAATAAGTTCACCACCTTTCACAAAATAAAAGATTCTTGTTGCTCATTTATGGCAACTACTTCAGTACTTAAAGCAACTGAGTCCTCCTGATTTTGCTGGATTCCTTCCTTTGAAGTGGCATCTTTTAAGAACTTTGAAAGTTTTATACTTAAATAATATCCTCATATTTATGAAGGTTTAAGATGGAGCTTTTGGAGAAGATATGTATCTTCACTGGCATCAGTTTTTAAATACAAAGTAGGTGAGTAGAAGAGAAAAGGGTTTGGTTCCATTTACTCATATAAGACAGCTTGTCCCTTTTAATTAAAAGCTAGTCATCTTAAACTCAGACATTATCACTCAGACCTTTCTGAAGGAATGTTGTATTTTTTCTTTTTAAAAGTGGCCAAAGAAACTCAAATACAGCCACCTGTTGTGTGTTATTCTTCAGAATCAAAATGATTAATCTAAAGAAGTGAAAATTGGTATTTTACATCAAGATTAATTCTAACCACTAATTGACAGGTCAGGAACTTAAATATTGGGCATTTTCTTTCAGTCCTGGCAGCTGCTGTGTTTGCTTTCCGAGCAGTCAACCTGATGGAGGTGACATCACTGGCTGCAGCTGAAGTAAGGATAAGTTTCAGTTAGAGGAGATTGAAATAGTTTCTGATGTTTTGCCAATAAGAGTAACTTAAGCTTCATATGGCACAGGGTACATAGTGCAAATCTTTCTGTCTAAATTCTTGCCTTAGATAAAAACTAAGGAGATTGTGAACATGCAGTACATAATGCTCTTTTTCTGGAGTATAAATAAATAAAGTATATTTGCTACAAAAATGCAGTGTTATAAAATAATTTTTTACAATTAGACTTTTTTGTTTGTTTTAATGTATTATCTTTGTTTGTGGGGTATATTGTTTTTTTAATATTGTAGAGGTTTATACCGTTTTCATCAGCACATTTTAACGGAGTTGCTTCTGTGCTACAAATTACAAAGATTTTACAACATCACTTTGTCAGTTTGAATCTGAAATTTCTCTGGGCATATGGTCATGGGAAACGAAGAAAATTAAGTCATTAAGATGAAGATTATTAGTAATTTGTTGGGTTGGGGTTTTTTCCTAAAAATATGGTGATGGATTTTTTCCAAACTTTGAGAGTTTGTGATCACCTTCTTTGTGTTTTTTTTTTTTTTTTAAATATAATTTCATGAGAAGACATTAACTATTTGAGGCATTACATTGGAGTTACTTCATAAGTACTAGCCAAGCCACAGGATAAGGATTCTTAATTCCCAATTATTTTTAGAAGCAAGTTGAAATGTTAGACCCCTTGTTCACCCATGATGCCATGTATATTTGAAGTAAGGCTAAAGGCTAAAATAAAGTTAGTTGGGTTATATACGTAAACATATGCTTTTTCTTTGAAATGTTAGAATGAAAAATAATGCAATAATGTACTAACATAAGCCAGTACAGTTTGTTTCTAACCAGGTCAAAATCTAATTATTGGTAGTATTATAATCAGTATTTGAATCTTTTTCTGACTTCTTAACTTGCTTTAAGGAAATCTGATTCAAATGTCAAGTTTAACAAGCCTTTTTGGTTTTCCTTGTAGGCTGTACTTGCTGACCTTTCAACCCTGAAAGTTATGCCTCTTCTTCAAATCTTCTTGTTTGCTACTGTCACTTGATCTGCTTCAACAATACTGGTATCACATTCCAGTCTTTCTGGAGAAGATAAGCATCAACTATGCAATGTCTGAATAAAACCAAAATTAAACTCTATAACATCAATTTCGAAATCATTACCTTAAAATTTTCTAACTGAAAACAGTAACTGCACAAGATTGTGTGCAGTGCATGCTAATGAATTTCACTGTAGCAGCAATGGTTATTACGTGTACATTGAGAATGACTACTTGTGCAAATGAACAACATGAATCACTGTCTAAAATGCATGTAATATTAAATAAAGTAAATGTAATTTGTGATCTGAGTTTTGTGATGTTAATGTTGGATTTGTAAAATCTCTCTTTTAGTATGAAATTACTTTTTCAAGCTCACAGCTTAGAGGATATCAGCTCAAATATTGTCTGTTGTGAAATTAAAGATACTTTAACTTGCAAGATCTTTTTTTTCACAGGAAAAGATAGGATCATACACAAGTTCTGCTATCTCTACCTTATTTATTCTCTTCACAGAAATTTTCTCCACCTTCTTTCTTAAGTTAATTGCTCCTGTTTAATTCTTCTCATACACACAGATGTAGTCACACATTCCCCATTAGTCTTTGGTTAGGTATACAGCTATCACAGGCATCTGCTAAACTCCTACCCAGAGTCCCATCAAAGGCCCTGTGTCATAAAATATGTTCCCCTGCAAAGAAGGCCTGAGCTTATCTTCCTTCACAACTTGTTGGAGCCAGTCCTTGCATGAGACAAAATATTCCTCTGAGAACAATGCCAAGAGTTCTTTCACTGTGCCCCACACCCTCTTTGGGAGAGCAGTGCTACACCTTTGACAGTTTTCCAGCCTGTGTGATTCAACAGCTCAGGCTTCAGTGCAGGATCCAAACTTGTATGGATGTGTGGAAGATTGTCACTCACTGTTGGGCTGGCATTGTCTGTTAGCTATCATACATTTTTGTGAGGTCTTCCAGATTTTTTCCCACTGACTCGTTTAATACCAAAGTTGGAATCAATAATCTGATTTGATTAATTGTATCTTAACACCCAAAAGAGGCTTAAAGTAAAAAATACTGTAATGTGTCAGAAAGTCGCTGCATTTGCAATAGGACTTCATTTTTGTCATACATACTTGAATGTAGTCAGTGAAACATGAATCCTTCATAGTCTGCTCAAAATGTGACAAGTCGCCTAAGGTGTAGTGTCAGAGTTATGAGTTTTATGTCTGTGATTCTTGTCTCTGTCAGGACAATGTAGTAAGAAACATGTTGAACTTTTATAGACTGGTAGTAAATTTATAAGGCTAATTTTAAACAAGGTAGTGCTGTGGACTTGGTATGATAACTTCTTACATGAAGAACCAAACTGCTTAACAGATACAATGTATCCAATGCGAATACTTGGGGAAATTTTGTTCTGGATAACAGATAAAATTGTTCTTTTCCTTAGTATTTGCAAGAAATGGTTTTAACTGTTTAACTGGAGGTTTTTTTGTGACAGTTTTTAAAAAGATGTGACAGCTTTTATCCTTTACAGAAAGTATTACCCTGTTTTATATGTGGGGAATGGCATAGAAAGATGAAGTGATTTGCTAAAGATTACACAGTAAATGTCTAAAAGAGATGAGCAGTCTCTCCTCTCCTGAATTCCTATTTACACTTCTGGATACTCAATTTGTGTGTTATGTACAAGACCTTATTTCTTCTTTAGAGTGACACATAATGTACAACTGTAAAAGTGCAGCATTTTGCATTTTTTAAAATCTGTAAGATTGGGTAGCAGTTTAGAAATTATAATGTTACAAAGCAGTCACAAGGATTGTGGCTCAATAAGGTCATTACAAGGTTACCATAGCTTTTTAAAGAATTAAAAGTATTTATTAAATAGCAAGAGAGATTCCCTACAGGCCTGCTGACCCCCTTAATTCCCATTGCTCTGTGCAAGTACACGGTGCAGAACCTGAACATTGCCCTAAGCCACTGTTCAGCCTGGAGGAGACTGAGGGGAGACCTCACTGCAGTTACAACTTCCTGTAATGAGAGGAAGACGAGGGGCAGGCACTGATCTCTTCTTTGTGGTGACCAGTGACAGGACCTGAGGGAATGGCCTCAAGTTGTGTCAGGGGAGGCTGAGGTTGGGATATTGGGAAGAGAGGGTGGTTGGGCATTGGAACAGGCTCCCCAGGGAAGTGGTCACAGCACCAAGCCCGACAGAGTTCAAGTGTTTGTGTGATCTCTCAGGCCTGTGGTGTGATTCTTGGGAATGGTCCTGTGCTGGGCCAGGAGTTGGATTTGATGATTCTTTTGAGTCCCTTCCAACTCAGCATATCCTGTGATATTTTTTTTTTCAATAGTTTTGAAGATGCTATAAGTAGGCAGAGAGAGAGACTGTTTGCTTTTTGTTTTAAAAAGCAGTCTGTGTCTAACAGATTATGGTCTCTTTTCCTCTGATTTGGCATCTTCTGAGTTTTCCTGACAATCTCGTCTCCCTTTTGTCCTCTCCCCCTTCCCCACTGGGGTACTTAACTGCTGATCCTGACTTCCACTGGTGCTTCTCCCGATGGTTGGACAGGGACCCTTATGCTCTGCAGATCGTGTGGGCCACACCCCCCTTTGGCCAGATGGCTGGTGTGGCTGCTCCGTGTGCCTGGGGTGAGGCTGTGCCTCTCACCTCGGGGTTGGCCAAAGGTGCTTGAGCCAGATATCCTATGGACCTGCTATAGCAGATAATCTCTGAAAACCTCTGCTGCCTTTGCTCAAATGTTTTAAGTTGCCTTTTTTGAGACATGGAAAGATGCTTACAGAGAGAGACATGTACAGGAATATTGAGTATAATTGCTTTAAAAATGAGATTGAGATGAGATTACAAAAAAAGAACATATCTCACCTTAGGCTTTATATATTTTTTTAATATCTTTTTAAAAGTTGCTTTTGCTGAAGTGATTGTTTTCATGTTCCCCTCAGTTACTCAGTTCCAACAAAATATTGTTTTTCAGATTCTGGCTGATACTTGTATTTTTAATCTCCCTTGCTTAAATAACACCCTTTCATTTAAAATAGTTTCTTTTTTCAAGTGTTGAAATAACTGGTTTCTATCTTGCAGTGAGATACTCTCTTGAATGTATAGGAAGTATAAGTGTTAATTTTTTAACTTTAGAGATCGGTTCAAACTTACTGATGTCTGTAATCTATCTTTTGACTTCCAAATTCCTAAAACCCCTTTTCATTTCTGCTGTTTTAAGTAATGGTCAGATATGATAGTAGAGTTATATCTAAATTGATGATTACATGGGTTTAAATAGGCTCAGTTGAATGTTCAGTGGCTCAATTTAGTGAAATTGTTTTTCTTGATCTGTTCCTCCCTATCTGAAATCAATATAAAGAGATGTTTCAGTACAAGAACCTGTTGTCTCCATGCTTACAGATGAAGATCAATTTTTTGCTGCTTACCTTAGGACTTTGGCAATGGTCGTCAAGGGTTTCTTGTAATGTCAAATAGACTCTTGTAAAAATGCAAAAGTAAATAGGCTTGTCTAAAAATGTACTCAAGTTATCTTTGTTCAGTACATCCAAAAATATGTTGAAACTCAAATCTTGATGGCTGGGTAATGGAACAATTGAATAACTAGGACAGTTTATAATTTTTAGTGGATTTTTTTTTTTGTCATAGTAACAAATTTTATTATGAGAAATGGAGATAATATAAAGACTGCAAAACAATTAGGTATCCCAGTAAAGAGAAAAGGTTGGAAAGAGTCTCCAGTTTGAGACACATTTCTACTTGTTGCCAGAAACCAGAAAAAAAACCAAACCAAACAAACAAAACCAAACACCCCAAAAAACTCACACCACACTGAAGTGCCTCTTTTACTGTCTTCTGATGAATTTTATAAAATTATTCCAACAAGACTGAAGGGATTCCTTGAAACACAAGGATAAAGATCAGTTTGAGGAAAGCAATACATCAAGCTGCTTATTAACACTAAATTGGCATTTTGTAAAAGATACTAAAATATATTTTAAAACCGAAGGGCTGTATCTTCAGTGAGGAAGGGGAAGAGCCTTTCAACATATTTTAACAAATCGGTAAAATCTGTGCGATATTTTGTGTGAGGAAACGGGAGGGAGGGGACGGATGCAGCGGGGTTACGGGAGCTGCTGGGTGCTTCCTTTTCCCTCCTTTCCTGCGGGCCTGGCTGCTTGTCAGTGCTGCACCAGCGGCTTCATCCCCACAGCACCCGCAGGGAGGGCAATGAGCTGAAGCACGTGTTTGAGCTCAGCGGAGCCTTGTGTTGCCGGGCGGCCCCAGCCCCGGGAGCTCTCCTGGCGGGCCCGGGGGAGGCAATGGCCGGCAGGGCGGCATTCGCCAGCCTTCTGCCGGACCGGCAGCACCGGCTGCAGAAACAACCCTCCAGTACCCATAGGAATGATACCGAGTTTCAGAAGTGCTGAAGGGCAACTCTGGCGGGTTTGGGTCTTTTTTTACAGGCTTAGGACTCAGTACAGGACGCTGTACCCCTTCTGAAGGGTTCAGGCTTTTAGCACAAGGCCATGCTGCTCGTGAGGGATTGCACGACTGTGAGCAGTTCTGCAAGAACCATTTATTGTAGCAAATAACCACAGAAATCTCTAGAACCCAGAGTAAACTATGCTGCTATTTGAGATCATTGAAAGATTTCTTCCTGCACACTCCATGCTTGGCTTTTTAAGTACCTTAATAAAATTGTTAGTGCAGGGAAGATCGTTTTCATCGAGCAGTGCAACAGTTGTTCTCTGCTTTAAAACAATGTTAAAATGTCTCGACTTAATTTTTTTTTTAATTAAGTAGTTAATATTATGCCTACCCAATGATTTCTTTACTGGCCACTTATGCTTTGGAGAACTGTCTCTTCAGATAATGCAGTGCAGCCCACATGTTAATGGGGACAGAATGAGCCCATGGTTAGGACAAGGTGTTCGTCGTGGGTTCACCACACTTCGTGAGACCACAACACGCAGTCGGTGGGAATGAAGTCTGACTGTGCTAAATACTGACAGGGGATCGGCCTTAAAACTAGTACCAAGGGAGAAATGCTGCTTTTTTGCAATTTTTTTTTTTAGGCTTTGTTTAAGCCCAGGGAGGTTCACCTGCTTCTGTGTCTTGTCAGACATTGCTGGTTACAGGAGGTGAACTCGAGGGTCTCTGGAGAAGGATGCAGTGGGGCCTCTGTGTGCCCACATTTCAAAATCAGCATGTTGTAGATGTTGGACTACTGATATGTGCAAACAGTTATCTCTAGAGAATTGGCTTTATGGAAGACCACAGTGCTCTGCCAAGTGACATTGTATTTGGCTGGACAATTTGAACAAATTGTTTCTTTTGGGAATATGTCCAAAATGAGTGAAATATTTATCAAAAGAGTTAAAGATCACGATTTGTACAAGACAAAACGTGTGACCAATTCCTGTGCGTTGTTTTAAACAAAAAAGTCTGTATCATGTTGCTAAGAGACAAGTTGGAATTTGATAGTCAAGGACAAAATATTATGTTATAGCCATCTAATATGTTTTAGTAGATATCTGATACTTCATTTTATTCAAGAGTCGTGTTCCATGAATGATACATTCTATGACTTTTTTTCTGAAAAGCTCTAATGAAGATAGATATGGTCTAACTATAAATAGTATATCACCACAAATATATGTTGAAAAGAGCAATAATATTTCATTTTCTATCTCTTCAGGACTCTTTATTATCTAAATTTGTTTGATTATAAGTCTAGTGTCACAACATTATCTGTTTTCCCCCATTTTTTCCATGTGCATTTGGGTTACAAAAACACAAGCATTGCTTTGAAGCCCAATCAGTGTTCATTAATTAACTTTTTTAGTCCCTCAAGTTCTAACAATGGAAAACTGGCATAGTTACAACTTATGAAGGAAGTTCCAGTTACTTGCAGCATTCATATTAGTGGTGAGGAAGTTATCTCCATTATTATTTTAAAATCTTCAGTAAGTTTTGTTAATCATATGAAAAATAAAGTGTCTTTTCAATATGTTCATATCAAATTTGAAATTCAGACTTTAACCGCTAGATGTTTTTGTTCCAGAGCTTTATCTTCTTCTTTCTTCTGTTTTTCCAGTTTCCAACAAACATCCTCACATAGTTTTGTCTTGTTTGGTTTTCCTGTCTTTGTGAATTACAATTTACAGCTTACAGAAAATATGAACCTTCCTGATTAGAGCTCTTGTCTTTCTCTGAGAAAGAGAATGTTTCTATTTTGTTAAGAAGAAATCCTGGAACAACTTGAAAGATTTGGTATTAGGGGGTAGTAGGGATAAGGGGTAAGTGTTACAGTGGAGTGTCAGTTTATAGCAGGTATTTATTCAGGTGAGTAATCAATATTTAGACTTGAAAACACACGATTAAAAGATGGAAGTAGTGGATATTTGCTTTGAAAAAGTCTAGGTTAATAAAGACCTTAATAGAGGTACGAAATCTTAGAAAGCCAAATCCGTCCAAGACTCTTCTGTCAGTGTAGTCCTCCTGAAACAGCAGGGACTGATAGCTGGGATGTTTTCTTGGACATCCTAGTTCACCATTCTGAATACAAATGCTGGAGAAACTTGGTGGAGAAGGGATGTGCTGCATGTCTTCCAGGTTCAGTTAGGAGGGGATAATGAAAGCATGGAAGTTGCAGGCACCATAGTCAGTGCAAATTTTTTGAGGCTGAATGTTAACCTATTTATTCACTCAAAGGTGGAAAAAACATAACACAAGAGAGCAGTGTTACGTACTAACATTCAAGCAGGTAATGGAATATATTCCTAGGGCCAAGATGGCTGGTTGTACAAATAAACTCCTTTGTTTTGCAGACACTAGATCTTTACACAGTATTCTAGAACATGAGGCTAGGACAAAATAAAAGTATTGTTTCCAGAGAAAAAAACAGAGAATGGTGAAATCTGGGCAAAGAAAAAAACAAGTATCATCTTACATGGTAGGTACAATTGTAATTTATAATGTTAGAGCCTTTACACTTTTCTTCTAGTTTGTAGAATTTTTCCTGGTCTCTGCAAAATGGTGAAATTCTCCCCCTGAGGTTTGTCCAAATATTTTTTTTTGTGTGTTTAATAAAATGTGTGTGTGGGTTTAATATGAAGAGCAAGATTCCCTCTGGCATGTAAGGTCCATCTTTGCCTATTCAGATGTGATTTTTTGTTTTCATTGAATAACGAACTCTGTATTATTATAGATTTTTTTTTGAGATTAAAAGCATGAACTGTAATTCACACAGTTATTCCGTGTTTTGAGCTTAAGGCTGCTATTCTTCTAGCTAGCAATTCTGAATATTATTATAATATCTTAGTTCAGTCTATTTTGTTTCTATAAGGAAAATATCACCTTTTTTTTCAGCAGCACAAACCCATACACAATGTAAAATGTTATAGAAGAAATAGCCCCTCATAGATACAGATTTTTTGTTCACAAGTTCCAAAGAGTTAAATGAAAAATATTCTGACTTAAACTGGCTTTTTTAGTCCTGTTTTTGTAGAATTTACTGAAGATCTCTCAGAAAATTGGACACAACCCAAATGAAATGAGCATGTTCTCCATGTAAATGTAAGCTACCTTTACAATTTTCTCGAAACTAAATTTTGCCCCTTTTTGGAAAACACAATGGTAAGATTATTAAATGACAAGTGCAGGATAAACTACTTTTTCCTAACTTGATCCCAGACATTTAAACAGAGAGATGGTTACTGAGACTGCTCAGGAAATTGTTCCAATGCAAACAGGCCAACTCTGCTTTTGGTGGGACCCGGCCATTCAAAGGCAGGGCTATTATGGGACAGAAACATTCTTTCAAAACTCAATGCTGTATTAAGATTTTAGTGAGGATTAATGCAGGCATTTAAGATTTTTATTTCTTCTAGAATGTAATATATTTTAAATTTTCACTAGCCCCCCTTATTCAGTGTGAGTTTTCAGGCCATCAGTTACATCTAAAAGGGGGAGTTGATAGAATTTAAGAAGTACACCACACATTTACAGCTTAAAACTCTAAGGACAAGGCAACTGCCCTGCTTTGAGGAACAACACCCACTGCCATGCTTCATAGTTTACAGCAGTCTCTCTCCAGTAACTCTGGACAGGTGTCACATCTGCCTCAAGCCTTTAATGTTCAGAAACCAGTATCAACCTACTAGGTGACCTTTAAGGTCCCTTCCAACCCAACCCATTCTATGAGTCTACGAACCTAATTTTTTTGGATCTTGTAACTAACTGTTTCTTGAGCTTGTCTGTTTTTACAGATTACAAAAATACAAAGATTGTGTAGAAAGGACTAGTCCTGGATTGATATGGAAAACTTCCAGTATTGAGTGATCATGGACACTGATTCCAAGTGAGGGAAAACACCGCTGGTGTTAGCACAGCTAATCCCATGGGGAATACATCTTCGGAGCCAAATACTTTTCCAAGTCTCTCTTTAGTCCTTCAAGATTGGTTTGGAAGATATTCTCTGAAATTACTGCAGCAAAAATATGAAGGTAGATAGTAAATCATTAGGAAAAGTTTACCTATTGCTACTGGATATGCATTCAAACTCCTTAATGCTGTGAATATTTACCTTTATGGCTGTTTCATAGTTATATCACTCTAATAAGGCCTAGAAGTTATTTTGATTCCTGTGTCCCAAGAACATAAAAGAAGGCATATGGAAAAGAATAAGGACTACTGTTTGTTGGTCATTTCCTAGTGCATAAGAGATACAAGATAATTCATTTTCTTCTTCATAAAAGTTGCCCCTCCCCTCTCCTCCCCTCTTTGAAAAGATCTTAGATGTCAGACCTTAGATGATTTATTTTAGTAAGAAACAATCTGAATTTCCCATTACTCTCTATTAGGTCTAAAGGGATTAGGAGTTGACTGTCTCTGACTTAACTTGTCATTGAGCCCTTCCCTGTGTTTCTTATTAACTACCGAGAACTGCTAAAACTCTTTAAATAGTAGATAAATAATAAATAATATGTTTTAACAATATGATTTTATTTGATCCTATACAGATTGTATCAGAGAAAGCTGACAAACTTCATTGAATGCAGAACTGTTGTCCCACCTCTAACCAAAACTCTCCCAATTTAATCATGAAGGCAGATAAAGGAATGAAAAGAAATCCAGATCCAAGGAAGATCATGAAAACCTTTTCAACTCCAGTGCTCAAGGAAGCTTAGCACATTACACACCACCTTCCAAGTACCACAACCTGCAAAGCAGGCAGGAACAAAAATGAACTGTGTGTACTGTTTCTGCAAATGTAAGCAATGGATGAAATTTTACTCCCGCTTTTTTTTTTTCCCCCTTAGAAATACAGCTGTTTGTAGTAACTCATAACATCAAATACCCAAGGTTGTGTTGTGACAGTAGCAAAAGGGTTTGTATCCAATGACCTTGTATCTAAGGAGATGGTCTTCAATGCTTTTTCTCTATTACCCAAACCAAAACATATAAAAATTGAGGCAAGGACAAAATACCTGTTATCTGATTTTCTCAGCAGTGGTTTCCATATCTCCTTCAACTTTCTGAGTGATTTGAGACTAGCTGTCTCTGCCTCTACAGAATGAGCTTATTTATTACGTGCTGTGTCACTCACCTGGCAGTGCATGCCATGGATCTAGGGAGCTACTGTTTACAGGATGTGCAACTTGCCTGCAGAAATTCCAGGAAACAGTCTGCTTGGTGTGACCTTAGAGCAGCCATTTCAAATTACCACAAACCATCTGACAATAGAATTGTATTTACACAATACACATGTTCACTAGGCTTTTTATTACTCTCTGTTAGTCAGAGATCATGAGAATCTAATCTCCCACTCACTGAAGCTCTGGCCTCTCATGGAGTGATTGCTCATTCCACTTTTCAATCAACAACTGCTAAAACTACCAAAATCACATTTGAAATAAAAGCTCTGATCACTTTCTTCTTGCTTCTTCATAAGGTCATAAATGGTCTTTTTTCTTATCCTAAATACTATCTTAAAGGGGCAAGTGATTTCCATTGTAAATAATTATTCTGACAGCACTTTTCTGACCATTCTCATTCAGGTGAAGAGCAGCTCTACACATTACAAGCTAACAGGGCTTTAGCTCCTTATTTAGACAGGAAAAAAACCCCAACCTTCTGAAAATTACTGCTTACTTTATTTTTAATGCAACAATTATTTTCAGTCACTGAGAAGATTATAATTGATCCCCAAAATGCCTCTCTCATCCTGAACAGGCAGACATAGGCAGACTCCCTCCTGATAGTTCCTCTTACAAGCAAGTAGAAAATTTTTTCTCTGAGTGAAAACATACCCAAAAACATACCCAGGATGCCTTCCATACTTGCTGCAATCACAAGTATGTGCTAAATTATTATGTCCAAGTGATATTTTTTTTAATTGTGATTTTTATTCTGCTTTTTTTTCATACAGTTGTTCAGTACGCTTGTTATAAGATGAAAGCTAGTTGTGTAGTAGTGACTCTCATCTCCTCCTGGTTATGCTTTTCCTTGTTTCCTGTCTACCAGAAAGGGAGGAAATAAGGAGACACAAAGCACTGACTGTCTCTGCTTAGGTAATGGTGGATTTAGAGATTTGCTGAGATTCAAGGAAGGTGAAAGAAAGCAGAAAGATTATGTACATAATGGAATTTTATTTTTTTCATTTGGCAATGAATAAAACTTCATTGTACTCTTCCCTCTGAGGTAGCCTTTTTCAGTGAGTCACCTCTATAGCTGTTACTTCTGTGTTGAAATGGATTGAATTCTCACATTGCTTGAAAACTGAAAAAGACAGCAAATTATTTTTAATGTATGGATTCGTTGTATTGGTATTGCTGTTCATTAAACATCAGAAATGGTTATATTGATAATTTAAAAACAGTTTGAACTATAAATGAACTGATTATGACTTTACTGTGGATACAAAATTGCCACAGTCAAAACCTTCTTAAAATTTAATGAGATGTCTGGACTTTTACAGTCTGGCAATCAATTTTGGCAAAACCAGTTATAGTGAGGTATGTTCTGAGTGGATCAGATAATGAGAGGAACTCTGTTACATCATGATCTCCAAGATTGTACCTTGTCAGTTTTTAACATACTTCTGATCACCTAAATCTGTAAAGTATTCATTTCCACAACTGCTTTAGTGTTACTCCAAGTGTCCTTTAGCTGTCAAAACATCACTTTGTTGTAACCTAACTGGCGTGCCAAATAATACTCAGTCAGATGGCAAGATCCCTGCTCCTGCATCACCAGTAAGATTGTGACCTGGCAAGCTGCTTGGCTCCTACTACAGATTACAGAAATCAAAGTGCTGCCTGAAATATTTTATCCACTCATTCTGCCATTGTTTTCCTTCAGACTCCATATCTCCGGATGTGCCTCCAGATCTTGTATAAACAGATTGAGTCTTTGTTTATTTTTGAAGTAAACAGAATGCAACCACAGTCTCCCTAGCCAACATCTTCTAGCTGGAATGGCATCTTTGTTCCCATAAAGAACTCAACAAATTGAAAAAAAGATAAGCAAAGTTTCCATGAAAATAGGAGACTCAGCTGCAATGAACATTTGCTGAACATTGTGCGCTCCAAAACGTTACGTTTTTCTTTACTCCATAAACGTGATAAAAAAAATCTTCTGCAATACTAGTGACAATGCTGATTGGAAAAAAAAATCTAAAATTAGCAGCCTTAATCAAAAAGTTCTTTGCAGATCTGCAGCTCTAGTTTTCACTTAATGACTGTTCTGTCTTGATGATTGAAAGACATTTTGTAATTTTTTCAGCATTTGAGCCTATTACCAGGCAATTTGCTCATTTGAGAGATACCTAGATTCTTAGTCATTGATAAGAAGATTACAAGGGCTAACCTCTCGTCAGATAAGGAAGATGTTTCATTCACTTCCATTCCCTCCATTCCAATTTCATTATTGGACTGCGATAGCATCTATGACCCATAGTTTCTTAGTCCGCTAACAGTTGGGAATAGAGGACCACTTAAAATACTTCGTAAAGTTTCCTCTTGAACTACAGACTTTCCCTCCTCATAACATAAACTTCAGTAACCCCGAAACAACTGAGAAGGGGTTTCTAAACCGATCCTTTCATCATGACAAATTCAAAGCCTATAAGATTCCAACTTCATCTGAGATTTTATCAGTGCATGAAATCTGAGAACTAGGGAGTTTTATAATTTGGGTGCAGATGTGAATAGCTTCTCTAATCAAGAGAAGACATTTGAATTTTACTCTCAAGCTTGTTCAAAAATTAATGTTTCTTTTCACATCACTTGTAGATTCAAATGTTTCTTGGACAATTTACCAATAATCTGGTGGTCATCGCTTATCTGAATTTGAACTTTGTCAGTCTCTATTTGCATTGCCTTTTAATGAATAAATTTTTTTGTCTAAATCTTCTTTTCTGCAATGAGACCTTCCAGCATTTTTTTTCAGCTAGCGCTTTGTTTCTGTTTTGCCAACCAGGTTTGTTTCTCATCTTATTATCAGCCTGGTTAATATTTTTGCTCATGAGTGCTCACATGTAGCCAAAGTCTTCACAGCTTGTAGTTTAGAGAGACTGTAAATAGCACCAAATAGCACTAAAACCATCTTTTTTTCCCCTTTATTCTGCCATACAAACCTTCTTCAGGGTTATTTTAGGAATGGCTGAATGTATATCTTGGAAAGCATCGTGGGCATTAAACAACTCTGAATATTATTTCCTCTTCCTTTTTTTTGTTCAGATAAATCAATGTGTTGATTAAGACTATGTGAATTATTAAATTGCTGACAGAAATGGCAACTCAAACCAGTAAAATACACACTTATAGAAAGAAAATAGCTTTCTGCTCTTAAGATCAATGGAAGAATGGAGGACAGGACTCAAAAAAAGCCTCAGGTTGTCCATACAGCAAAGTACACTCAGAAAAGTCAGCCAAGACTGTAGGAGTCCATTAATACTGAGCAGGATTCCTGACAGAAAGTAAATACATGGCTGAACTCTTAGGCCTTGAGACCAGTTTGCTCCCTGCAAAAAAAGATAAACATACCCACTTGTAGGGAATACTGCTGCAACACTCTACCAACAACTGAGCACACACCAGTGCCAGACCTTCTGTGGGGACGGTGGGGAAGGTGGATGTATTTAAAGCAGACCTTGAAATGAAACCTTTAACTCTCGCTCACACCCTCAGGTGTCCCCATGCTTAGGAGCACCGGGACATGTGTTTCCATGGGTCCCGTGCAGCCATGGGGCACCAAGGCAGTGATGAGCAGGCTGCCCATCTGCCACAGCAACACCTGTGTTGGGTGTTGTGACCATTGTTGGGTCCAGCTTCCATTGCAATTACGTGGGAGTGAAGTGATGCTGGCTGTGACGTTCTCCTCGTGTCTCCTGGTTTCTTCTTAGGCTGGCAACCATGCACATATTTTGAATATGCCTCTTTGTAGCCTTGAGCAGTTGATAGCGATCAGTGTCTCTATCCTGTCCCATCTCGGTGAGTCATCAGGATTTCTTCATTGCTCTTTTTCTCCAGAACTGGGTGTCTTGTGAAACTGCATGAAGATGTACTGGGTGATGACCTGCTAATTTGGATGCCAATGGCATAGTCCATGCTGAGAGCCCTTTCACTGCTGTGTGCTCCATCCAGTGCCCCCACGCCCAGACATTACCATTCATTCTCCATTCACACCAATTCCAGCATTTCTATTACAGCTGTCTACACCCAGAGAGAGAGAAAACAATAAAATGCTTGTCTCATTGCAAGCATTTGAACCCCAAGAACCACAGGCTCTGCTGATGAATGGGCAGGTGACCTAGACATGAAGGACCATGAAAAGGCTGATGTACTCAAATCCTTCTTTCCCTTGTTCTTTACAAGCAAGGTCAGCCCTCAGGCCTCACAGAGCTCTAGCTGGCAAAATTTGGCAAAGGCTGCTACTAACTGTAGAGGAAGGCTGAACTGGGACACTTTAGAATCAGATGTTTGCAAGTCCTTAGCACTGGACAGAAGGTGCTTGTAAAGGGGCCGAGGAAGCTGAGTAATGGGGTTGTGCTACTTCCTATCACCTTTGAAAGGCCATGGTAATCAGATGGGATTTCCATTTACTGGAAAAAAACCCCAAATGTCACATCTATCATCAAAGCAAAGTGCAGGAAACTGCAGTACAGTCATCCTTAGCTAGAATCTCAGAAGAGATCATGGAGCAAATCTCTCTGTAAGCCATTTCTGGGATGATGAAAGACAATTCAATTCAGAAAAACCAGCACAGTTCTACCAACACAATTGCCTTCTGTCAGAAGATGATTGGCTCTATGGCTGAGGTGATAAGAGCAGCACACACTGATTTTATCAGGGTTTTTGCAACGGTATTCACAACAGCTTTATTCCTGTAGGGACTGCATAAGTGGATGAGGTGGTTGGAAAGCAGTCTCGACCACTCTACTTAAAAGGTAGTGGTCAACAGTCCGAAATTAAATTGGCAGGTGGTTATGAGTGGTGTTCCTCAGGGCTGAGCAGGGGGGTTGTACTAGATGAACTTAAAAGGCCATCTCTGATTCTGTGATCAAGCCTTGCAAGGCACTAGGCAGAATTTGTGTCCTCATATTGGAACCAGAAGTTGTTCAGATGGTTTAATGGGTTAGGCTGCAGCCCTTCCTTGATTCTAAGCTCATGTAGCTCATTCTGCATGTTATGCAAAGTGCCAGTGCATCAAAAGATGTTTCTAATTAATATGCTTCTTACAGTGAGATCCTCTGCTAGGGTGTCCTGATGAGCAGTAACCTCTCCCCAACTCCAGAACACAGGCATTGCTTGAAAACAATCCATTTCATTCTTCCTGATTGGGGTTGTAGTTGAAAGCAAGAGGTGAAAGTGAACTGATATTGAAAGAGCATTTTTAAGAAGGATAATTTTCTATTTCAGGCCCAAGGCATTTTCATTGAAGGGCTTCCTGTTAGTGTCCCCATCTCACAGGTGGATTGTTGGTTTTTCTCCATAGGACGCATGTAGTCCATATCCTTTGGCTGCAGTGGCTCTCAGCTGAAAGAGTTCACACTTGTCCAGGAAACTTGCCTGTTTGTGTACCCTTTATCCATACCTCTCTCTTTGTATTTTAAAATTAACTAATTAATTAAATTAACAGCTGGTTCCTTCATTTCCAGCTGGGAAATTTAGTCTGCTCCAGCTCCCCTCCCTAAAGTTAAACAACACTGAACAAACTTTCTTAAGATACAGGCTTTACATTGGTCTCTTTGCACAAGATCTGGTCAGATACTGTTGGTCTTTAAAGGCCGTTGTATTCACCAACAGAAATGATAAGGTTATGCACAGACTTCACAATTCAAACAGAATTTGTTAGGTTTAGGCACATTTTCTGTATCTTCATTTGCTATATGACTACTTTCAAGTTTTGGTATTTTTTTCCCATAAAAGTATGTTTCAGTTGGGATGGAGTATGCACACCAAGTATGTTGCTAGAAAGAATGTTTTCTGCTGCATTTAATAGTACTATAATGATTTCACAGTAAGCTTCACGGATTTTGCTGACCTGTGGAAGTACCTTGTACCTCTCCATTTCATGGTTCTGTCAAGACTATTTCAACCAGAAGGGTTATTTCTTAGGTAATTGCAATAGTTTAGAGGAAATGTAATGTTTATATAGCTTTTATCATCCGTGCTGCATTATTTTCTCATGTATTGTGTATCTAAGATATTAGATTGAAATGAGTCTTTAAAGGCTGTGTTAATCTCGTTAAGTGGCTCGAAACAGAATGGTGGAAAATCCCACAGGCTGCGACAGGGCAAAGCACACATAGATTTTACTCCCATCCAGTGGCTTAATGGAAACATCTTAAGCAGAAGTTTTGGGTTTTTTTTTAAATCAAGGTTTTAAGCACAATGAAATCGGAGTTTAATCTCTGTGAAGACTTTGTTTTCCTGATTTCAGTCGTGTAGGCTCAGATCTGAAACACCTTTTTTCGTTTTGTTGTTTTGAGAGTGCTGTAGTCCACTCCGAACCGAAACTTCTTTCATACTCGCCGCACAGAAAGCTCTCCCCAGGTGTCTGCACTGGTGTGATAACGGCAAGTTTAACACAGTACAAGGTCTCGGGTTTTTTGCCCTGTAGCAAAAATGCCCTGTTCCCACGTTGTGCCTTTCCCGAGCCCGGCCGAGCGCCCGCTCTGGACCGCAGGGGTTGAGCTCCGCAGGGTCCCGGCCCGGGCTGGCCCCGAGTGCCGGGCGGGAGCGCCCGGACACCG
>WEIV01025712.1:37723-54493 GCA_013390005.1 Calyptomena viridis
ATATTTTGAAACTTGCCACCTCTTTGGCCTATCTCAAACTGCTGTTAAACAGAGAATACTTCAAATTACAAGTTCAAGTTTGATCTTACTGATTGTAATTTTTTGTTTAGCAATTGAAATGTAAATGAAATTTAATTGTAATGAAAACAACTTCAGTCATTTAATTTTTAACCTAAAAGATTTTAAAGACAATGGGTATACCTAGATATTTGAATATGGATTCAATACTTCTGTAAGAAATTTTATTTTTGTTAAGGTGTCGTCATCCAAAGGATGGCTTTCGTGCATCTTCCAGCTCTTGTCCAATTGTGGTTCCTTTCAGAGGAAATAGGGAAATAATGATTTGCATTTGAGAGGGCAGGCAGAAAACTTTGCTGTTGGCCTCGATGCTGAGTGAAGCATTTGTGGTGGTTATTGGTGGGGTACAGGGCTCAGAGTGGAGGAAGGCAGCCAGTCCAGCAGCAGTGGTTACTGCTTCCACTGGATATTTCCAGCAGTGAGTCTGCTTCCTTCTCAGTGGCTTTTCTGAAAGGCTGTTGCTCATGCCAAGGCTATTGTTAAACTGGACTTTGAGAATGCAGCATCATTTGCAGCTGTTGTTTCAGACCATGTAAACTTCAAGATGTGATCAGAAAAGCATACTTGGGTAGCTATTGCTATGCACAGTTTCCTGCTTCACCTATTTATATTACTTTAATTTGTTGTTTAACATGGTTGAGTTCATAGGGCCCGGAGGTGTTGAAGTGCATACCCATGGTGTTACTTGATCAGAAACTGTGAGGATAGGATTCATTTCACATCTTTTGAGGTGTCAGCATCTGGGCTCCTTCTACAGCAGAGTAAACTTGTTTTGCCATGAGATAGAAAGCCCTGTTTGGATATATGGATTGTCACTAAGTCTGCTCACTGTGTCAGTTAGATTTCTGTTGAATGTGAAGAGGACACTCAGGTCAGATACAGGGAAAAAATGCCACTCTCCTGGCTTTATCTGAGAACTGTTCTAGAAACAGCACCTTACCCATTTAAGGAGCCTCTAACCTGTTTAAACTTATGTGTAAATTTAAGTGCTTTTTAAGTCAGATATTTTCACCATTTTTCTTGAATGACTTTAAGTTTTTTGAATGATACAGAATGAATAATTACTACTCGGGTTGGATATTAATTTGATATTTATGTTTGCAATGCTTCCTAAGTGCACTTAAGTTTTGTTTTCTATGTGATTTAGCTTTAAAATGTTGCAGGGTAAGGTTTTGGCCAATCAGTAATACTACCTGGGAAACTATAATTAATATCTTACTCAGGGAAAGGGAGGTGGTCTTATTGCCTTCTTCCTATCTTTGATAGCCTTGTCAGCAATAATTTATTACTTTCAGAAGATTAGAGACTTAGTAGGTAGCTTATTTACTAGAGAAGATGATCTATGCTTGAATTCAATTCAGCTTTTGAACTGTTTTCTGACTTGGTTGTGTTGCAGTGTAAGGAATTTTTTTAGGATTGAATGTGTCATAGAGTATTTGGTGATTTTTTTAAAAAAAATTCTTACCTGTTGCATTTGTCTTGCCTTGCTCCCTTCACCTTGACAAATCCTGTGCATGTTTTGTATGTTCTGCTTGTGTACTCCAACCCTCCTTAACTGATCTTCTCCACTTGTTTGATTGCCACTTATTTTTTCTCCAATTTAAGAACGAAACAGGAATCCAGAAAAGCTGAATATAGCATTTCTCTATTGCTAAACTTTTGATGCAGGAGTTGTGTGGGTCTTGTAAAATGCTGGATGCAGTAGTACGTCACTGAAAATGCTATGTAGGTTCCAGAAAGAATTACCCTGCTTTGCTAGATTTTTTTTTGGATGTAAAGTGTACAGCTGATTTCTGCCTATGTTCATAAGGAGTGTCTGAAGCAAAGAGTAGTCTGCCATCAGCTAACGTGGTTCTGAAAACTCTTAACAAAAATGGTTTAGATCTGTAGATAAGACTGAAGCCCAGCTATGGAAAAGGAAAGAACAATTCCACCTCTGCATTAATTGCATCAGGGAACTTCAAGTAACACTTTGTACTTCATAGCAGAATGTTGTGCTAAATTAGAAATTGTGATATCCTCGCCCACAATTGTTCAGTATCATGCAACTGTGATGGGTTTAGTCACAGGCAGAATACTGGGCTGCCTACTCTGCCTTTGAAGCCACCAGAACCCTGGAGTTGCCCTTAGTGCTTCATTGCTGTTCATATTTGCTTTGCAGTCAGAAGGATGAGAGTTGTGGGCCATGTCTTTTGTCTGATGGCATAGACTCTGAAATATCTCTGAAAGATATCAGAGACATAGGAAACCCAGAATCTTCAGGAAGTTTTGGTGACAGATAGCCTGCAGCTTGTTAGGAGGCTGCAGTTGTTCTGTGTTGGAGGATCTTTTAGAAGTTGTTGGGAATATCTGATAGGATTCTCCTGAATGTCTGTTCACTTTTTGGACTAACATTGGAATCTGCAGGGAACACTTACCTTGTACTTATCTCTGGCTAATGCAAGTTGTAATAAATGAACATTTATGCTTAAGTTCTGTACTGTAATTCTGAGCACATCTGAATGTATTTCATGTAATTAAGGCTTCTAGAAATCTGCAGGGTAACTCTTTATATGCAAACCTTTTAATAACTAAATAATATGTTTAGAAGTACTGATTTTTCTAGTATAGAATGACTTATTCTGACATGATTTTTTTAAATTAATGTAATGCTTTTTTTTTCCTTGGGCAAAACTCTGGCTTTGGATGTCCAGTATTACCTTCACTTTTGGTCACACCTGTTATTTTCCTTTCTCAGTTGAATATACAATGGAACGTGCTAAGCGATGTGTTAAAAAAAAATTCCAGGAGTAAATTTCTGTGCAGCTTTTGCTTTTAAGTTGTTTGTAAGGTGGTTCAGTTAAAAGATAGGGGGTAAATGATGTGAAGGTGAGTACTTGAGAAATCCAGAGCTTGTTCTTCATAAATATTATGCAAAGCTGTTTAGATTTAGATTACTGTCTGAATTTATTTTGACTTTTTGTGATTTCTGCCCAAATAACGAAGGCATGTGTAGTTGCAGTCCGAGTTGATGATTGACCCAACAGTTAATGTTGGAAATGATTTTTGTGTTCAGTCTAACACAATATATGCAAGAGGACCTTTATATGTTGTGTGACAGTGTTAGTATCTCCTCTGAACTTGTACCTTACTTATGTGTAGTAATGCTAGTAGATAACTGAATATTAAATATTCCATAATTAAAAGTAGCATAGTCAAAGTTATCTCTTCCATTCTGTCCATGCTCCACCTTGGTCTAATATGTGATGTCCCAACCAGCTGTCAGTGTTGCCCAACCAGACTGTAGAAAGAGGAGGGTAACTAAGGAGAGGTTGCCAGTCTGGCCTTATGTATGTTCAACTGAAGATGCATACTGACTAAGCATGCATAGAGAAACCAAGTGAAAGTTCCTGATGGAATAAAGGATGGGCCAGGGCTCTGTAAAGGCAAGGTAGTAAAGATTGTCTGCGCTGCAGAATCCATTGTAAAAGGCTGCATTATTTTAGGAAAAAAAACCCCTTGGCATTAATGGCACGTTGTCCTAAAGACAAACGGGTCTTTAGGATAGCAGTGATAGATTTGTTTTGTGTGGGGTTTAAAGGGTTGCATGCACAGGTTGCAGCAGTAAACAAGTCAGGAAGCTATGAAATGTTCCTTTGGATTATTCCTTGTCTCTCATTCTTTTGGTCTGTTTGTTCATGTAACTAAATATTATTTTTGTAGCTGTATAAATTTTATAACTGTATAAGAAACAATTTTAAACCAAAACAGAAATGCTAAATTAAGAAACATCTTTTAATTATGTGGTTTATTTTTATATGAGAAATGTGGTGATTCTGAAATTTTCCACTCTGAGGATGCCTGGCAGGTTACATTGTGTATTCTTTATTCCACTCATTGGCATATTCTTGCATACTTTTGTTACGTGACTGGAAGTTCTTAGCTAACTCACTGACAAAGCACCTTTGTTTTTCGGGTAGATTTACTTTTTTAAAAAACTTGGTTTAGTAGAATTTGTGTTAGTATATGCAGATAACAGACAAGGAGGATTGTATGCATGCATCATAATCACTCTTCTGTTACTGCATTTTTTTAAAAAGAATTAATGGAGTCAAATTTTGGATGTGACTGTAGACTGTAGACCTATCACTGTCTGTTATTCAGACCCATATTGATAAAATTTCTCTTCCTGTTAGGAGAGAGGATTCAGTTTCTGGGGGATCAACTTTAACTAAAACATTGTAGCCCACTTCTGTAAGTGAAAAGCCATGTATATGATCCAGGATGATGTAATCTAGAAATCCATGGAGACTCTTTAGGCAATTGAATTTTTTTCCAAAGATAGCTCTTTCAGACAATAATTGATGCTATTCCAAACATACCCTTTTAGGCATCTTATGGTGTGCTTCTCCCCCCTCGCTGGTCCAGAAGTAACAGGTTAAGATCTTGTTTAAGAACCTAATCGTGACTTTACCAATGCAGAAAAATAAATAGCTTGTCTAATATCTTGAAATAACCTCTCCCTGGGGCTTGAGAAAGGATATTGCAAGAAGTCCAGCACATAGTTGCAGCACAGCAATTTAATATAACTCTTGCTAACAAAAATCATTTACTAGTTGCCTTATGTCCTGAAGTGTGAAAATGTGTTCCAGGTTCCTTAATACTTACCTTACATAAAATAAACATGGCTTATGTTCCAGCATTTAGATCTCACTTGGAAAAAAGTTTGATGTCTTGAACATGATGATCAATAGAATTTATTGTCATATTGTATTACATCATGTAAAGATATACATCATGTATTACATCATGTAAAGACAGTTTTTTCTCTCTTTCTCTCTCTCTTTCTCTCTCTCTTTCTCTCTCTCTTTCTCTCTCTCTTTCTCTCTCTCTCTTTCTCTCTCTCTCTTTCTCTCTCTCTCTTTCTCTCTCTCTCTTTCTCTCTAGTAGTTTTTCAAAATACTACCAACTTGGAAAAACCCTCACTATTTGGTTTATTTTTCTTTAGTTTGTTTTCCATCATATGTTTTTGCATATGAACATCTCCCCTTTCTTCCTTTAGAATTACGCTCATTCTGTTTAGAGATGAACAGAACAGCACACACCACTCAAGCGAGGAAGGTGTAATTACCTCTGCTTTTCTCTGTTTAGCAACTGCTAATAGCTGCTTATTAAGCAAATAACTTAATGTAGTTAACGCCAATTAGCAATCTTTCTGGTAAGAAGTTCTCCTCTAAAACACTCTGATATGTTTAATTACCCGGGTGACTTAGTGCACAGATCAGCAATGGTCAGCGGTTCTGCCCCTTCCTCTCCACATCTCCCTCTCTGCAGCCCAGGCTTGGATTTCTCTGCTAATTGTCATGGATGGCATTTTTTTGTTAACATGCTTTCCTCTGTCAACAGCAAAGCTCAGTAGGAAGGAAGAAGATTGTTATGCTCAGTGTCATTTCTCCAACTGAACTTGTAGCTCTCCAGCATTGACAGGAAAAAGTGTTTTTTTCAGGTATAGACTGTCTTGTTATAAGCCTCTGAGTACAAAAGATGTGCTCTGTACATTTTGTTCAGTATTTCTCTGCTGCATTTGTATCCTGTCTGTGAAAACTGTCTTTGTTTGGTTTTACATGTTGTCCCATCTATTGAGTACAACAGCTTATGAAAAGCATTTTGTGTGATTTGCTGACTGTCGAATTTGTGCTCAGGTGAAATACTAGCTTACCTTCAAGAAACACTCAACGTTTTCCAGACAGAATTGAACGTAGCTGTTTTTCTCCTAGAACATATTTATGCAATATTTATTGTTTTAATGAGGGAAGAGAAAACTCAAGGCACTTTGATAGGCTAAGTAAAAAAAAACCATTAAGAGGAGACGTAATTTTCCCATATTTGGTGAACATCTTGTGTTAAATAGCAAACAAATGGAGAACATTGTGTCAGGAGTCTGTGGCTCTGTGTGACCAAGCATTCCTGTGGATCCAAACTGAAATCAATAAGGCAAAATTTTCTTGATTTGTACTAATAAAGTGTTTTACATACCAAATGAGGTATGACGTTTTTGGGGGGAAACTCCTATTAAGAAGCAACATTTTATTTACATATTATGCATAATTATGCAGAAACCTGTTTTGGTAGTGTTGCTTGGATTCTAGTGATGCAATAGATCTCCAATAGAATATGGGGATATTAGTTGCAACACATTTCTTGTCTCCCTTGTCCCCTAAGAGAAGAGAAAGTATCTTCCTGGCTGAGAATTGAGCACTGTGTGAAACCACAGGCGGGTGGTTCTAGTTGTGGAGTGCTCAGCAATGTGCTCAAAGTGATGATGTTCACTTCGTAAGCCCTGCCCGAGGCGTGTGTGAGCTGAGTTAGGAATTTGCAGCCATACAGAAAATCTCACGACTGACTTATGAAATCCTGGTTTTGTTATCTTCCTGAGTAGTTACTGACGCACCAGAGGCTGCGGCTTCAGCTTGTGCTGGGCTTGTGCTGCAGTTTGTTCTCGTGTCTCATGCCTGTGCCAGGGACCGGGGGTGGCTTGGCAGCGGGGCTTTGGTCGGAGCAGGGGAGATGCTAACAAGAAGAGAGAGATTTTTGAGTCGGTTTGCAGTCCCAGAGGTGGCAGGAAGACATGGCTGTGTGTTTGGCCTGATTTCCGTGTTTCTGCCTGAAGCCTCTCTGAGGTGTGGCTTCTATCAGCCACATCTTTGTGTGGGTGGGTAATTCACTACACTGCAGAAACAGATCAACTAATGTAGAGTGCAGGCAGAGCTGGGGTGGCACTCTTTAAATTTGGGTCAAGATGATGGGGATGACTGAAGAAACTCTAAATGGCATTTTTTGAAGGAAAAATGTAAAATGAAACTGTTGCCCAAGTTTGTTCTTTATAAGTTGCCATTTGGCGTAATTTCTACAGGGTGGAAAACCATTCTCAAAAACACCCTCCCTTCTGTGTTTTACTGGGCTTCTGCAGGTGGTTTTCATATGTAGGTCAATGGGCCTGTGCTCAGTTATTGTTATATGAACTTGGCGTATACTGATGTAGTTTATTATGTAGCAATACCTATGGGAATAAAGATAAAATATTTTGAGAAAATGCAAGTTTTCAGATCCCATTTGTACCAAGATGTCCCTGTGAAAAACTGGAGCTAAAATCCTGCTTGTCTTTATTTTAATTTTATGTAGTTGCTCGTGTTTTGTTACTTCAGATATCTTTTATTTAGCAATCATGTACACTCTTATTTGTCCTGGTGAGTATACTGTTTCTTTTGTGCATACATAGAAGTATACAATTCTGACAAATGCTGATCTAATTTGAAAAATGCAAGTGGGTGTTTAGGCATATAAAAGATTATCTCCTTGTATGACAGCTCTCACCCTCTTGCTATCTCTTTTTTGGAGTCATTTCAAATAGGCCTGCAGGTAGAAAGCCCTTTCCGATAAGGTGTGTTCATTTATGGAGGTTTTTTTAAGCATATATATGCTGTTGCATATGATAGTGAGTGGTCAGGAATTATTTCTTACTTGTTTTTAGCATAAATGGAATACTTGCTTTTAAAGTATGTAACAATCTGTGTTCTGGAGCCGATTCTTATATTTGTCACTTCACTGGTCTGCATTTATGGAATTTCCTATACCTCTTTGGCCTATTCTGGAGAGATACACATAAACAATGGTGGAAGGAATGATTCTTTTTAAGGCAGTGCTTTGGTAGGAATGTAGGATTGCATTTTTAGTCACATAGATTTTTATATTGTCAACAGCCATTTGCAGAATTTGGTTGTAATTTGAAGAATTGTACTTGGCTCTCAACTTTCCTGTTTTTTTTTCCACTTGTTTGACAATTTCTGTAAAATTTTGGTATTCAGTACTTGGAGTAGTATATAGTTTTTGCTGCAGTCTAGTACTCTTGCAGTCCTGCCTATGACTTTAAATAGTGTTGTAATATTTATTTTAGTTGCCAAGCTAAAGGAATTCTATTAATCAGGTTTTACTACAACAGATAATCCTTTGTAAGGGATCAGTAAATCAATAACCATGTGATCTTGTATGAAACAAGGGTATTTAAAGAACCCAAGTGTTTAAGTTTGTTTGTTAAAACTTCTGTTGAAATAATTACACTTCTTGGGGGAGAAAAAGAAAGGAACAAGGAAACTCTTAGTGCAGAGATTAATATTTTACTGTAATTTACATTACCTACTGACTTATATATTCTCAAAACCTGTAGATTTAAAAGCCCCATGAAACTTGCAATTGTTTACAGCACTAAATTTGGCAAACTTAAGCAACGTTTGCTGCATTGATTCCATGTTAGTTTGTTGCTTGAGACTCATTAAGTACTGTTACTTAAAAATGTTAATAGCTTTACTCTGCTTACTAGGTAAGCTATTCCTGGCAAGGAAAAAGTTTTAATTGGTTGTATTAAAGCCTAACCTTAAATAATGCCCAAGTTCAGTGTGCAGTTACATGGAACAGCTGATGCTGTTCAGAAAAAGTTGGAATGAATTCTTGTTGGTGTTCTGTTTAAGCCCTGAATTTGCTTCAGAGTTTGCACCTTCTGTAAGGTGCTGCTGTGGGTAGTTAAACACAAATGAGCTCTGAACTCAGTATTTTTCATGTTTGGGTAGATCTTCTTTCAGTTTAAGGACTGAACTTCTGCAATAGATTTGGGTACCTTTTCAGAGTGTTGGTTGCATTACTTCTGCGTATCTCCTTAATTTCACTTCAATTTATCTGATTTTGGGTTCTTTTCTTTATTAGTGCATTTCATATAAGCAATCATTTCTAAACAGCTTTACAGCTGTGGGTAAAGTCTAAGGTTAGTAGATGGTTTGCTATCTTATCTCTTTTTCTACCATTTTCTCGCCCTTCTCTTTCCCTCCCCCTTGCTCTTGACTGCAGCTTAGCTAACAGCATCTTGAAGCTTATTTTTGATCAAGATTGCAGTTGTAATGCAGTAACTTATGTAACACTTTTTCATTAATTACATTTTCAGCTTACAAAAACAGTAAAAGCATTTGGAAACAACCCTGTCTTTTCTTTCCTTCTTCTGCATATGAAAATTGCTAAACTTTCTCAAAATATTTAGCTTTAAACTTTGTAAATGCCATAAAGCCATTAAAACATTTTTGATGTATTAGTACCTAGAGAATCTCAGATGTCTCAATTTTTGAATCACTGAAAGCAAAGGTGAGGCTTCTTACCAAAACAATGTGGAATCTTACTGGAGCTTTAGAAGACTAATGATGTCAGAAAGTTTCTTTGCTCTAGCCATGGCACAAACGTTTAGACTTCTGCAACAGGTCTCACTTTAAAGTGTGGGTTATCATTTATTTGGGGCTAGACATGGCCATGTAAAGTAGATTTTTAGCTTTTTTTGTCTTTATAAGGTACTTTGTAAGTGTGTACAAGATGTCTCCTAGCGTAAAAAGTATTTCTTATGGAACTATGAGATGCAAAGCAACTTTATACAACATAGTGTGGCTTTAAAAAAACTCTCATTCTTGAACAAACATGCTTGTTGAAATGAATTCTTTCTTCTGAATGGTTGTTGCCCTGTTTTCAAGCTCTGGGCTTCTATAACAATTCTTGACACCCTGTTCTCTTAGCATGTCTTAAGTTCTGCTGAAACTCATCTCTCTGCATTATATACAATGTATTGGCTGTAGCTGACGTGATGGTGAAAACAGATTCTGTGAAGGCATTGCTTAGAAGTTGATTTATATGCATGAATACAGACATTCTTTAAGACTGACATGAGGAATACGTACGTACTTTGAAAGGAAGTAGAAGTTGTGCACAGATGATCCTATTTGGGATTTGGTCAGGATTTTCCAGGGGTTTCTTCAGCCATGCCTTGTTCTTCCTTCTGTTTGTTATCATTAGGTATTTACTTCATACTTTGGAATGTAAATGTGCTGGATCAGCAACTTCTTCACTACAGAGTGCTTCCTAGGAGCATGCTAGGGGCATAGGATGAGGATACAAGTAAGATTTCATAAATGGGGATGACTGCTGCAATTATATTTTTATTTGTAGCTGTGAATTGGAGCCCCCAGTATTGGAGGGAGAGAGAGGAAGTGACAATGACACTACTTGTCGTTGTGGAATCTGTCTTTCAGAAGAGATGATAGAGATGCTGATTGAAAAGGTACCATTTAATGTCAAACTTGTGCTTTGAGCAAGAATGTCAGCACTGGAAGAAGACTCTGTCCAGGTCCTGAAAACTGACAGAAGTAAATTCATAGACTTGTTTAAAAGAAAGTTTTCAAATTGAATTTCTGATATGCCTAGATGGAAGACATTTTCCTATTGGAAAGGCATTTTCTTTAATGCCTTGACACTTCCTCCTTTAAATAAATCTTAAGAATACAAAATTTAAATTTTAAAGAAGGAAGGACAAATTGAGAACTTAATTGATAATTGCTACACTAGTAGGGAAATGGGTCAGTAGTGTAGTGTGTCTGGTGTAGGCTGTTTGAAATGTTGACGTAGGTAAAGGGAGAGAGAAAATAATTCTGTGAGATAGTTGCCTGCTTGTATTGGCTTGTAATTTGATTCGTGATGCTATCACTTTGAAGTAAACTATTAAAACCATGGTTTTCAAAGTTGGATTCTGTTCTCTTATAGTAATAACCCCATCTTTGTCACAGGTACAAGTATTGCTGTCCTTGATCTGTCTCCAGCATGTTTTTTCCAGAGAGAACTTCCAAATAGGAGTGAAATGCTTCTCTCTTTTCATGGTAACTGGAAACTTTTCCAAATGATACCTTGTATGTGTTAATTTAAATATTAGTAAATAAATGAAATTTAATGAAAAGAGGAAACTATTGTGTTTTAATAGAGAATCAGAGAATGTAGCATTTTGTTATGCAGAGTAAGGCATAAATATGCTACCCAATTTTTTATACGAACTGTGTGTCAATTGTGCTTGGTATTCCTCAGAAACACAGAATAGAAAAACACTGCCCCCCTGCCGCCAGCAGATGACTTGGTATAAAAATTGCTTTAAAATTGTTACAGACAAAAAAAGATTTAAAGTAAAGTTTTATAACCTACAAATCACTGTGTTAGTATAGAAAATATTAAAACATTTGGTTGATAGATGTGACTGACATTGAGTAGTTTTTTCGTCCAAGTGTTTGGATGTTACCTTTGTCGAGTATTGCATTTAAGGCATGAGAATAGACCTTGGAGATAAAGCCTGGAGTATGTATGTTCCTTATATTTGATTAAACCAAAGTAAAATTACAAAGCTGAGTAGTATTCCAAAACATGCTTCTCTGAGATGTGAATGAAGAATTTCAGGTGTATTCTATTGTCTACAAGGGCCATAAACCAGCAACAGGACACCTAACAAAACAAGACAGAAATTCCAACATATTTGAAAACAATCCTGATTTGGTAAAAATGTTTTTTTTTTCTGTATGTTCTCTTTGTAAAGTGTTTCTGTGGGAAGCAGAAGGTCTGATGTGAAATTAACTTCCTGAGGTTTTTGAAAATGTAATCTAATTGAATGTATTGAAGTAGAATTAATCTTTCATGGTTCTGCTTTATTTTTTTTTATGTTTAATGACAGGCAAATAGCTTTTTTGACTTTGGGAAGTCACGAAGTCACTTCCTTTTTGATGTTGAAAATGATGGACTGCCTAGATGTTTTGATACTTGATATATTAAAAGGAGGTAATGTAGCGGAAACACTTGTCTGTTGCAATTTGACTCTGCCTGTTTTCCAACTACTGTCTGTTGTGGAAAGCAAATGACAACAGAAGGATTGGTGATGCTGTGCATGAGACACAAAGCTGTGTGTGGTATGTGTCCAGCAGAGTTAAAAAAAAAAAGGATATTAATTTTCATGCTTTAGTATTTTCAAATATGAGAGATACAAATCAATATTAGTGTTTAAACCCTTATGTAAGACTCTAAAACATACACTGAAATGTTATGTTTAAATAAATTATATGTATATATGTCATAAAGTACCTGTAATGACTCTCGGCAGTAAAAGTAGTCATCATCTGGAAAAAGCATACTGCTCTTCATTTCATCTTGACTTTTTTTAGTGTATGTCAGGAAGATAAGAGCAGATTATGTATCACTTAATGTCATTGATTACCTTTAAAGATGTTTTATACCAATTTTCTTTTGCAGTTGGTTGTTGGTTGTAATCTCAATTATCACAGTCTTAAATTATAAAAGATCTTTATACTTTCTTGTTCTTTCCTTTGAGCTTTTCTTAAGTATAAGCTGTTTCTTCCTTTCAGAAAGCTGTCATCTTGTGCTGCCAATGATAAAAATTTAAAGCCCCTGAAGAAAGCAGAAAACCCCAAACACAAACTCATTTGGCTTTGTGTAGCCAAGTGTCACAGTTTGTCAGCTTTGGAACAGATTCTTCTGTGCTGCTTTTTTTATAGTCCTGTGTATTTAATTCTTAATGCATGTTCTGGCGCCAAGATTTTGGAAAATGGTCAAAAAAATGGATCTTGAATGAAGGCACAACATAAATTACAGCCGTGTTTGAGGCAGACATGCACTTAGCAGACACCTTGAGCTTCCTGGTGTATGTTTGTAGAGATAGGGTGTCTCTCAAGACCCACAGTTTATGTTGTGGACTGACTGCCGCCAAAGTCGGCTGTGCCTGGAGCTTGTGACTTCTCCAGGCTTGTGGGGAAGAGCCTTGGAGAAAGGACACATTCTGACCTTGCCGGCAGTGGTGTTGGAAACTGTTTTGTCATATGTTGTGGAGTTTTATTTGTGTTTGCTATTGCTTCATCTCCTATAGTGTTACAAAACTACGTTTTAGGTTTTATAAGGCCACAAAATTTTTGTGAAAAAAAACTTTGAAAAACACTTGATAGTTACTAATTGCAACAAGTTGTCTAGGACACAGCTTTGTCCTATGCCTCCTAGTAGCAAAAGCCAGGATCTGAAAAAATGGAGTTTTCCACTCAAGGAGTGTAGATGTTGTTCCACTGCATTAATTCCATTTTTTCAGTTTACTGGTCACCTACCGTGGATTCACGGGGCACGGCAGGACCAGGGTTAGCAGCAGCACTGGCTGTAAAGTGCATTTACCTCTGCTTCTCCATGGATTTCCTCCTCCTTCCCTGGACCTGTGCTGTCAAAATGTTTGTGCAGGTGCACAGAGAACAAATTCAGATAGGATCAGTTTCCTGATCCTTCCTGCAGCATGTTTGAACAAATATGCTTGTGTTGGTACAAGAAAGGAGCTAGTATAGGGACAGGAACAAACGGTGGGGCAGGAACAATTAGGAATCCTTTTAGCATTAGTCTTTGGCTTATTCTGCCTTAGAGCATATGTGGAATTATTGCCTTGGCTCTTCCTTGCATCCTGAATATGCTTGTGCTGTTGAAGAGCAGCTGACGGTGTTTGAAGCTGTACAAGTGGTATTTGGCAATGTGTGTTGTTCAAGCAAATGTACAGTTTTTGGGAACCTTACTGTTTGTTTCTCTATGCAATGACTTGAGGTTTGTCTAGAGGAGGATACTACTACTTTAAACTTGTATGCAAATTGATTCTAACTCATTTTGGTGGGAAGAACCATATGTTTGTAGTATAAACGTTTTTTTAAATAATCAGCCTGAGCTAAATCTTTCTAATATGATAGGACTTATTCTAAGTTTTGGAGTTCTTGTTTAATTGAATTGAGTTTCTCTTTTCTACTCTGAGTCATTCCATGTGTGTGCTCGTTGTTTAAGAACTGCCTTCTGTTTTGTTCACCATTTTAACATCTACGAAATACATATTGGAAAACTACACTGTTTCCTACTGTTTTTATGGGGACAGGAATACATTTGTCAGAATGGTATAAACCAAGATGTATCTAAGATATGTGCAGCTGTGGTTTATTCTAAGATTCTGATAATTGTAGATCTCACTATCTCTGTTAAGTTTGAGCCTGAGCATAACGATAATATGGTATTTCTAGTTTTCCTAACAAACTAGTTCTATAATTTTTTTTTCTTCCTTAAAAGATGTGTTTTCTTAAAGGCTTTTTAAATCTAATTTGCATCAAATAAGCAAAGGTGAACTGAGACACCATAAGTATATTTGTCAGCCGGGTTTATCACTTGGTGAAATTCATCATGAGAAAAATATTTAGCAGCATATTAGTAGGAGCAAAACTGCCAGTTATGCAATCTGGAATTGGAGTGCTAACAGCAGAGCAGTTCGTGTAAGCTTCTGGAAGTAGGATAGTCATTAACTAGCCAGCAGTCTGTACTACTAAATTTTCACATAAGCTAATATGACTATTTAAAGAAACTGATATTTATACATACTTAAAATAATGATATATTGAATGGTGCTAAAAGGAAGTATTTCATTACAGTGTTACTGATTAAGTAAAATGAATCAATGCACTCAGTGCCTCTGTATTTCTGAAAGTATAAACATAGTCTGGCAAATTTAATACTCAATTGCTAGAATCCTAACAGATTGTGTCTTAAAAAAAAAAATTGCCCTGATGCTTTATTTCAATCTTCCTTTATTGTAAGGACTACGTTACATCTTTTTAATTTAGGTTTCAGTTGTATAATTCTGATATGATCTGTTAAAGTATAAATACATCCTGACAACATGTTGTTACAGGAACTGTGAGGGAACTGATGATGCTACAGATGGTGCTCACAGAGGATTAAATTTGATTCCTTGGTTGGAACAGTTAATAATACGAGTACTAGATCAGATGGTGTAGGAGAGTGAAGTAATTCAGTAATGCCAGCAATGTCATGCTTACATGCCTGATTCATGGATATAGGATATGATTATGAATCACATGTGCAAACAAATATATCAAAGGAAACACTGATGTGGTTAAGACTTAACAGTTTAAAGTTATATACATATATGTAACATTTTATATGTAAATAATTAATTTGACTTACACTTTTCTAATTTTAGGTAATTTCATTTTATTTGTCCAAAAGTCTAAGATAGTTTTTAAATCTTAACACCACATCTGCAAAACTTTTTGTGTCTTTTACTAAACTTTTTACAAAAATTTATAAGATGGTAAAATTCTTTTCCAGTGCTTCCTCCTTCCCCTTTTTCAGTCTTAGAACTTGCAAACTACCTTTTCAATATGAAAAAAATGTGTAAATTCTTAAATTATCATCCATACTATCATGATTGCTGTATTCTGCAGATCACTGTCTTCCAGAAGGGAACTTTGTGCCTCCTGCTCTTTTTAGTCCTTGAGCCGTGTCTGACTAGAAATTAGTACACTGAATATTGACTATAGGCTTTCATCGGGAGGCTGAAGATCAGGCCTCCAGATTAATGTGTTAACAAGGATGAAATTCTAAGCAAGCAAATGAGATTTTAGTTAGAAAACTTGTTTTGGAAATGGCATTAACATATTGTCAGACACTTGGAGGTCACCTGTGTATCGGTTTTCTGATTTTCTGACCAGATTAAGAGAATGGTTTAAATGCTATGCTGCAGCTCTTTTTTAAGAGCTGAAAAATTCCTGAGCAGATTGAAGTATACAATCAGGGATGTACTGCGTCTTTTCCAGCTTCCTGCTGTTAGAAGAGGGAGAAAGTTGTTAGAAGAGCAGTAGGGAACCAATCAGACCTAGAATATAACTACACACATCTAAGCTTTTTGTACATGTGCTTAGATGCATGTCATGCATTGTCACTGAGTATACACGAATACACATCTGTAAGTTATTTCATCAACTTATTGAATGTTCTGTTGACAAAGGAACTCAAAATTCACAATCCTATTTCTCAAATTGCTGTATCTTCTAAACACATATGAAATACAAGGCAAAAATACTTGACTGTCCTCTTTAATTTTGTCCAAGTTAAGGATGTGTGTTATTCCAGGTGAAGTTAGGAACTTAGGTCACATTTGAAGCTCTGTAAATTTTTTCTTTTTTTTCTTGGAGCTATTATTTTTATTTTAGCTGTTGATAATTGGTATAATGTGCAAAGAGTACATCAGACATTTTTAAAGATGGGTTAAATAGTCTTCAATACCAAATCGCGAAAGCTTAGATTTAAAGTACTTTGAATATTTCCCTTCTTGGTCTTGTACTAGTAAATATAAGTAAAGTAAAACAGACTTTCCTAATGCTGAGAATAAGTATCAGACATCTGGAATTCTTTTTCACACTGAAAATTCATATGTGTTTGTAGGTTTGTATAGTAATTATCATAAAAGTACAAGTAAGGTTGGAAGGAGGAAAAAACAGAATTTTAGAGGGCTTGTGTAAGACGCATCTCTCAGTTGCCTCTCATCCTGCTTTGTTAGGGTTGGCAGGAGTTCCTTTTCTAAATCAATTTACTTTGACCGTTGTATACAATAATTTTCCAACTTCCTCTTCCCTTCAAACTGTGTCATTGCTCAGGGAGGGTGTGGGAAGGAGATGGAAAAGCCATGAATCCATCTTCTTGATTTTTATTTAGTCAGACAGAGCAACATTGTAATTTAATAATTAATTTCCTATTAGTCTAAATGAAGTATTTATACCGATATTTTTGTCTTGTCAGAATAATCCTTGGCATGATTAACATATTCAAACTCTTTTTTGCAACTTCCTGTTAAAACAAGCCTTGCTGATTTGGAATAGTTGCCTTTAATACAGTTAAATTAAAGATTTGCCATCAACAATCAACAATCCTCTGGAGGATTTTTGTCATATCTTTTCCTTTGAGTAAATGTTTTTCTGGCTACGAAGTTCTTAA
>WEIV01025712.1:60070-77347 GCA_013390005.1 Calyptomena viridis
TATTGCAAGGGAAGCCTTTCTCCAGCAAGTACCCTGTATTGCAGGGATAAGTCCTTAAGTGCCCCTTGCCATATTAATGTTTTAATTGCAAGGGAAAAATCTAAAGGCTGAGTATTGTGCAAATTAAATCTTTTGTAATAAAACAAATAAAATAGATATTTTTTNAGAACCATAGCTCCTTAAAGTGCCTTCATGCTTAAATATCCTAAAAAGGCATAATCTGATTAAGGAACTAATCAACCTTAGTTGTGAGAAAATGTACTTTGAGNNNTTAGTAATTTAGTAAAGAAGATATTTAGAAATTTTTCTTTCTGAATTATATGAAGTATTTCTAAAACCAGCATTTCTCTGTTCTGGGACCGTGTCAGTGAGGTGTTTGTGGAGCTTTGTGTTGATTTTTTTTGCTTGTTTTTGAGTTTTTAATTGATTGGTGGACACAGATGACAGATTTCTGTTAACTTCTGTGTAATAAAATTTGACTATAAAGTAAGAATGTATTGACTTGCGTAGGAATAATGAATAGCCATAGGAATCAGACCTGTTTATTATGTGTGTCAGATTCCAGCTATGTTGTGGTCATTATATTTGTACTTCTGCTTTGTAGTCTTATGCATTCAATTATTTTTTATTTTTGATTATTTTAAAATTTGTAATAGACAAAAAAGCAGAATCATGTTAATCCAACTGGTACGAAATAGTAAAACAATAAATTTATTTTTCTGTGCAAAGTCTTGATCCTTTCTACGTCCATGTGGGTCCTTTACCTTACTTATATAAATGAGCCTTTTAATAAATTCTGTAGCCACATGAAAGCTTAATCCTCTGATAGACTAGAAGAAGCAGAAATTACTCATATGGTGTTTCATTTTGTAGTTGCATTAATATGATTAAAGTGTGGTATACGAGTTTATGGGACTAGCCATTGAATTTTTGTAATGGCTATTATATGGGAATTCATTATCATATTTAAGCTGAACTTTAAAAAAATGATTCCTGTATCCTTCTCCACCTTCTGTTCTTTCATGGTGTTGGGTACATCAGAAATAATGAAATAGCTAGGCATTAGTTAATGCCAGGGTCTGTGAAACTCCAATGTAATGATGGCTGATCATCATGCATTGTAGAATTTTGGACCATTTGGCATATGCCTTGTGGAAGGGAAAAAACAGAGATTTACCAGTCTGATATGGTACAGGCTGAGCCATCAGATGTGCACAAATCATGAGCCTTCAGTAATGAATGCAAATGAAAATGTACTATTTTCGACTTGGAATCCTGCTCCACAGCAACTGCTGTTTGTGATCAGAGTGTACAGGACTGATATATCATGTATTACTACCAGTTGAATTTTCTTTGCAGTCCTTTGCAGAATTTTCTTTGAATTTTCTTTGCAGTCCTCCTTGAGTATTTTGTGTTCAGTAGTACTACTTAGAGTTTTGCCTGCAATATGATTACCATCCCTTTGTTATCTCTTTATGAAGCTATGGTTTTACAACACGACAATTCTTTTTCTTTTCCTCCACCACTCTTTGTGTAACCCAGACTTTCAGAAAGGAGATTGGGAAATGCAGTGATTTGCTATGGCAGTGACATATTATTGAGGGTGGAAAAAAATTAAAGAGTCAAAACTATTCCAGCCTATTTTTTTGGGATTCCTTCCTGGATAAAAAGGAGTTAATTTACTCAAAACCTCCTTTCGCTTTTTTGGTAAGGATTATTATTATTATTTTATAGTTAAATTTGACATCTATGACCTGGTGATTATGTGCAGTGAAGTACATGTAACACAATACAGAAATTTAAGCCCGTTCTTTTGTTTGGGAGCTTTATATTCTGGAGTGACAGTAACTAATATTTCTACTTTTGTGTTTTTTGTTTCCACCCCTGCCTGCCCACCCCCTTTAGATCCCTGCAGTTCACTCAACCCACCATGCTTTACTGAGGAGGACCGATTCAGCCTAGAAGCTCTTCGCATGATCCATAAGCAAATGGATGATGACAAAGATGGTGGTATTGAAGTAGATGAAAGCGATGAGGTAGGAATAAAAAAAAACTTTACTTGTGCATACATGAGGTCTTTTTTTCCCCATTGTTCTGTATAGCTGCTCTTTATCTTCCAGCACTTGAGTAGTCATTGCTCTTTTTCTTAATTCAGCCTTTCCCTCAGCTAAATATGGAAAGAATGTCTAATTTCTATAATAGTTTGGAATGGGATATTACCGTCCATTGTTCTAGCCCAAAGGAAAGTTTTATATAACTATGTATAAAAGCTGTTATTTTAGTGATTAGTGTTAGAGATAGGCACATGGTGTTGGTTTAGCTTGCTGTGAGGTTGATATGATCCATCACTTGGTATTACAGATTTTTTGCTTAAGGCATCAACAGGCTTTACTATTTACCTTAGATCTGTTGCAGGCAACAGATGGTACAAAACAATACCTTTTACAGACAGCAGTTTAGAAAGATTTCTGGTTTTGCTTACATTTTACAGGCAAGTAGTAAGCACCTCCTGCTGTAGGTTAATGGCAAATTAAGACTTATAAGGGTTATTCAGACCTGCCTGAAGTTTTTTGTGTCTGTGTTCAAATGTGTTTGGTAGGCAGGCTCCTGGTGGTCCTGTCAAAGGACTCACCCTTGCACTTACTCAGCTTTACCATCAGGATTCTCAAAATTCCTGGATAGGAATGGAAATATCTATGTAGTTTCATTGTGCTTGCTTATTTTGTGTTCTGACAGTTAGGCACAGGCTTGAGAAATGGGACATCTCCACTCCCCTTCCTAAGAATGAGAGTATTGTCATGTGGTTCTGACACCCATTCTTACTGTAGATGAATGGGAGAAGAATCTAGCACTGCTTTGTCATCTTTTTTTATAACATCTAGGGGAAGTTTGTTCTCCCTGAATGAGTTATTTATGAATTATCATTGTCAAGTTTGATGTGATGCTACTTACTTTTCTGAAAGTCTGTGTGCAAACAGCATCTAAAGGCCCCAACCAACCTCATCCTGTGCTCTTCCAGGAATGGGACATCCACTACTTCTCTGAGCAAGCGTTTCCAGTGCCTCACTACCTTCTGAGTAAAGAATTTATTCCTAACATGTAATCTAAATCTCTCCTGTTGTAGTTTAAAACCATTCTCTGTTGTCCTATCACTATCTGCCTGTGTAAAAAGTTGCTCTCCTTCTTTGTCATATCCTCCCTTGAAGTGCTGAAGCTCACAATAAGACCTCCCTGGAACCTTCTCCAGTCTGAACAATCCCAGCTCTCTTAGCCTGTCCTCATAAGAAAGGCTCAGCCCTCTGATTATGTTGGTGGCTTCCTCTGGACCTGCTCTGACAGGTCAATGTCTTTCTTGTGCTGAGAAGCCCAGAACTGGATGCACTCCAGGTGGGGTGTCACAAGAACAAAATAGAGGGGGAAAATCACCTCCCTGGCCACTTGTCTTCTGATGCAGCCCAGGATGCAGTTTGCTTTCTGGGGTGTGAGTGCACATTGTTGGCTCATGTCCAGCTTTTCATCCACGAGAACCCCCAATTCCACGCAGGGCTGCTCTCAATGAGTTCTTCTCCCAGTCTGTACTCATGTCTGGGATTGCCTCAACCCAGGTGCAGCATCTTGCGATTGGACTTCATGAGTTTCTCATGGGCCAACTTCTCAGGTTTGTCCAGGTCCTCTGGATGACATCCATTCTTTCTGTTGTGTCAACTGCACTGCTGAGCTTTGAATCATCTGCAGACTGGCTGAGGGTGTGCTTGATCTCACTGACTGTGTCCTTGATGAAGATAGGAAAGAGCTCCTGTCCCAAGAGAAATCCCTGATGGGCACCACTCATCACTGGCCTCCACCTGGACATAGAGCCATTGACCACAAGTCTCTGGCTGCATCTGTTCAGCCAATTTCATATCCACCAAATGGTCCACCCTTTCAATCCATTTCTCTGCAGTTTAGAGATAAGGATGTTATGTGGCACCATGTCAAAGGCCTTTCAGAAATCTGGGTAGATGACATTGGTTGGTCTTTTCTCTCTGACCATTGCAGTCACCCCCTCATAGAAGGCACCAGACTGGTCAGACACTATTTGCCCCTAGTGCAGCCGTGCTGGCTGTCTGGGATCGTGTCATTGTATTTGCCTTAATGTTGCAGCCATAGGATCTGCTCCATGATCTTTCCAGGTAGAGAGGTGAGGCTCACTGGTCTTTAGTTCCCTGGATCTTCCTTTCTTCTCTTTTTAAATAAGAGTGATGTTTCTCTTTCCTCAGTCACCAGGGACTTTGCTTGATTGCCATGACTTTTACAATATAATGCAGATAGTCTAGCTCTGTTATTGCAGAATGTTGTGTGGTTGTCATTAATGTTTGGGACAGGCACAGTCTAGTCTGAAAGCAAAAACATTAGTGATGGAGTGTGAGCTTCCTGATGAACTTCCCAGTGCTTTGATTGATTCTCTTGACTTGTACTACATTTATTATACATGGAAGCAGAAAAGTTTAAAAGAAAATACTGAAATATTTATACATTGGAACCTTTTTATTAGTATTCAGAAGATCTCTCCTGGTTTCTAGTGGACCATCTTTATGATCTTAAGTTTCTTCCTGTTCCAGAGGAAGCAAAAGAAACTACTCTTAAAACCTGTTTAAGTGGCTGTAATTAGAACAGTTGATGAGGGATGCTGTTTGAGTTGGGGTAATGACAGATGAGTGAAACTATATATTCAAACTACTCATTGTGCATAAAATAAGATGACTGAAATGTGGCCCTTGTTCCTACTAGTTCATTTTAAATTATAGAAGAAGCATCTAATAACCCCCTTCCCTCTTTTCTACATATAATTTCCATGCAAATCAATGATGAATATGCATTTGCATGGGGTGTTTTTTTCTAAGACAAGAAATGCAAACCTGAAATTAATGACAAATGCAGTTTAATTGCAAGTTCAGATAGTTGCCTATATGTTCTTGTAGTGCTTTTACTGGAACATTACCATATTCTTAAAAGATCTACGTTTAAACAACATGGTTACATAGTTACTTGATTACAGTAGGTCTGAGTATGTACTAAATATATCCTAATATACATTATTTCAGAACCAGGGTTTTTTTATGTTCTGTCACAGTGGGAAATGCTGCTTGTCTTGATTAGGAATGAGGACTTATAATTAAAAAATCTTTATTAGAAGTAAAACTTACATGAAATACAGGGATTTTACTTAACAGCAGGGAATGGATTTTCTGTTTTATGCTGCATGGGTTTTACTTGCATGACTCTTGGAAGAGTGGCATATTGAGTATGTTGATTAGATATTCATCAGCTTTTTATTTGGCAGGAAGAATGTAACAAAGTAGAATAACTTTCTGCTGTTTTACCAGAACTACAGCAGTGTTACAAGTATATATTTACAACAAGGAAGGAAGTTCTTGTAAAAAAGTTATTTTGAGAGGGGAAGGTAAAAAAAGCTAAAGATGAACTATTTGTTTTAACTATTTTAATTTGCTCATCCAGTTAACTCCCAATAGTGATTCCAGACATTTCATCTGCACGCAGTTTATTTTTCCTAATGTTTTCATGCCCTGTTTTATGTTGTGGTTTGGTTTTTCTCTGTAAAATGAAGGATCATATAAAATCATTTTGTAGAGAAGGAGTTTTTTTCAGATTATAAGAAAATTTGAACTCTTATAAGATTTCTTACTTTCTCACAAATTGTCTGACACTGGAAGCCCTTTGGATCTACTTTGTAGGCACTGGAACGAAGCTTGTATTTGACCTTGATGAAATTGATGTGAGGAAACCTGATCTAAATTTTTAGCATGGGAATTAATAGTCATTGGAACACATGAGGGATTTGTTGAAGTCTTCTAAGGAATTGGAGGGGCTGTAGTTTGAGCAGGGACTAGTTAATTTTTTTTTCTTTATTGTTTGGTTTGGTACAGCAGAGAAAAAGAGAAATGAAAAAAGGATATGAAAAAAACCCAAACCTGTGCTTATTGTTAGGACAGGCTAATATGAATTTTTCTATTAGATCTAGCTCCTGCTATTATTACTTTATTATTAATATACACAAAATTACAATTGTTTAAGCTGGTTTCAAGGGGTAGACTGTAAATGGGAAACTGAAAGGGAGAAGGTAGTATTATTAGCTGAGGTCTTAGTCATGTGTTGTGGGAGGTTATCTGCCTCAGGAAGCATCTGTTGTACCATGTGAACGTGACTTGTTTTAATGATGAGCAGGCACAAGCAGTTAGAAAGACTTATCATATGTTCACTATTTACATAGGTTCTTCCTGTTTCCAAGGAACCTCTATGTGTAGGTCCTACATGAAGTAATTTCCTCAAGGAATCTCTCTGCAGTACTAGAATAATTTGATGTTTTTGAAATATTAGTATCTTACCATGTGTCTAATGTCACACCAAGCTAATGGCACAAATTTACAGCTTTGCATGGGGTATTGGGATAGATCATTTAACTTACGAAATACGAAGTTTTTTTAATGGGTGAACTTGCATTATTGCTTAACAAAAAAATCCCCAAAGCCAAACAAACCTCACAGAAAACCACCACCAAAAAAAAAAGGCAAAGAACTACAGTATGGAGAGGAAAAGACGACAACACTGAAAGCATTGAATAGCTTTTAACAGGAGATAAGAGAAGCTGGGACTGCAGAGATGATATACAGAAGTGCCTAACTTAAAAATGTTGTCTGGAGACAAGAATCAAATAGAGTCTGGTTTTAGTGGCCTAAACTAGGGAAGATGATTGTCTTCTGTATAGCATTTAAAGCAGAAAAAGTAGCTAGTATGATCTGATCTGGAATAGTAATAGTAATTTAGCACTTTGGCTCTAGTAAGTTTGACAGGGGCACAATATTTGGCAGCCCAAGATCTTCTTTTTGAAGTGACTCTTTTTGAATGGATGGGATCTGTGAAGCCATTATTTGAGGGCTTGAGTTCATATTTACATCCAAGATGCAAATAATCTGAGAGGTTCAACAAACGTAATGTCTTAAGTGTGCTGTGTTTTTTGAGAGAAGAAAAAAGGTCAAAGTAAAAATGCAGAAGGCAATAATACTGAACAAAATACAGAGGTCAAGGGTAAACAACTCAGTTAAAAATTAATAATTTATAGAACTGAGGTGAGTTCAGAAGTATATGCTTCAGTAGACCCTCCCTTTAATGCTAATTTGTGATGAAAAGTTTTATGATAAGGGAGAATCAGTCCATGCTCTTAATACTTATTTTTATTATGTAATTAATTTGCTAGTCATAGTCTTGGTTGTTTGTGTATCCTTTCTTTTAGCAGTTAAAATAGTTCTGTGCATCACAATCTATTTTACAATCTTACTAAATTAAACTATTTTGCATTAGCAACACTATTTTACGACAACCCAGAGAAATAAAATTTAACAGTTCACTTTTCAATGTAAAGTTATTTTCTGAATTACTACTGAAATAGATCTGCCTACTCAATTTGTGTGATGATGAATTCGTGAAAGTAATCTGTAGATATCTTTGCTCTTTAGTTCCTTAAGAGATATAAAAGGTGAAATGTGATTTTACTAGTTTGGACCAGAGACCTATTCATTTGAATAATTTGCTCTGGACAGTAATGAACACTAAATACGTAGAACAAAATTGCATGAAATTCCATGAGAGGAAATCTTGAAGAACTAGATGCTGAGATAGTGTGGTGTTCTCCTTTGAGGTATATATATTTTGGATATTAGGAGGATAAAGTGTGAGGTGAAAAAACACTTTGAGAATTTGACATTCAAGTTGGAATGGGTCTAAATGAATATCCCTTCTATGTTATTGAACAAAAGCAAATTCATGTACAAAATTCCTCTTTTTTTTGATCTTGGAGATTTAGCAGAAGATTTTGTAGAGGAGAAAGTACTGCTATATATGGAACAGATGTTAAAAAATAACATGATATAGTTCAGAAACTTGATCTCCCTTTCTTTAGTGCATCTTGGGACCTTCTTACATTTCAGAAGCCTACCTTAGGTGTTATAATTTCAGCTGGGAGAGGTTCTGCTATAGACCAAGATCTTGGTTCATTTTGTTCTCTGCAAATAAGCTCTCATCAAGACATTAACTGTCCTTTAAAGTTCCCTTAGTATTTCAGTTCAGTCCTTGTCATTTATATAATAAAGGTCCTTAAACTGGTGTTTATATTTCTGCAAACTACTTTATATTTCAGTGTGAGCTGGTTAGGCAAAATTCTGCATGTGGAGAAATACCTACTGTAGTGGTTTAGAGACTGAAAACATTATAAATGTATTTTTTTCATGATACTGGGATGACTCTTGAGTGTATTTTGCATCTAACTGTGTGAGAACATGCTGTTACAAACAGTGATCTTTCAAATAAGTATTTTGAGCTTGCTAACCAGTGTAGCAAACCTTTTCCCCAAAGCTACTGAGTTACTTTAATTCCTTTAATTTGTCATGGCTCTCTTAATAGAGGTCTTTTTTGCATCAGTGTTTTGTTTCATTCAACCTCTAATCTATTGTCCCCAGGCAAGAATGTCTTTTAGTCTGAAGTTTTGTAAGCTCTGAAGGTGTCTACACTGATTTTCAGAGCAGGATAAGGAGTCAAGTCTTGTCTGAAAACTTTGACTGTGTTAGTTGACAACTGTGCCTGTGCAAAGAAGCTCTATAGAGAGGCAGTGTGTGCTATCATGGGGACAGTTGCATGGAAACCTGTTCCAACGTGATTTGGATCAGACCTACCTCACGCCTTGCCTCCTTGGAGGTACTTAAGCTAATATGTAGCTGTCTGCACCTCTTTAGGTAGCACTGCAGGCATTTAGTCCTGCTACAATGGAGTGCCCCCTTGGAAATTCTAACTTGGCTTTGAAGAGATTGCAAAGTTTGCAGTAGAATAGCTACAGTTTTGTTTTGAGATGCAGTAATCTTTTTCAATGGAATGTGTAGATTACGTAAGAAATATTTGGTAACACCTTACTATGTACTATATTTTTCTGGTAATGTTTTTATTATGCTTAAATGTATTTTCTTATTTAGCTGCATAACATCTTTAAAAGCCCTTTCTGTATGGTAGGCAGTTACAAAAGCTGTCATACCTGAATTATAGTATATTACCTTTGAAAGGCACATTTGCCATCATTATTTAGTCAGTACATGTGACATTGCAATAGTTGCAACAAGTCTGTTAGCAATATATAGGAGGCCTGTCTAACAGTGACTTGGTGTATCTGAAGGTTTATAGGAAATCTGAAGGGCTATAGGAAAACTGAAGGTGTAACTTTTGCAGGTTTCCCTTTGAAGGTGTGAACCTGAAGGAAATAAGTGCTTGAGGAAGAGAGTAATACTTAGCAAGGGGATGTTGCTAATTGCTCTTAACGTAAACTTGTCAGTCAGGAGGTCTATTTTAAGTTGATGAAACTGAAAATCATATACTTGAGACTTTATCCAGAATAAAATATAAACAGCATGTGAGTGCTTCCTGCTGCAGTTAGTGAGTGTGATTGATTTTACTTTTTCACTGGCATTTGCAAAAGTATGCAATTTCTTATTTGTTCATTAAGGAGCAAGTGTCTCTTGCAACTTCCATATTTTAACTTCCTATATTGTTGCATTTGGGTTTAGTTTGTGAGTGCTCTCTTCAATTCCAGTCAAACTGATGTTGGATTTTGGGGGGTCTTTTCACCTCTTTTACAGTGGGTGGAATTCTTTTTTTTTTTTTTATTTCTTGCTTCAGGTTGGTCTTTGTTTATGAGTTGACTGGATTTTGGTGAAAGTTACAGTACTAAAGGCTTTCTGAAGAGGAAGGTGACGTGTACCTGACCTTGTAACTTCTAGGGCTCCACGAGTCCTGTTCCCTCCAGGCAGGAGAAAGTTTGCTCTTGAGCTATTACACTGCTGAACCTTGGACTGTGTGATGTTAATTCTTGTAGAGATACAGTTTTGGGATCAAAACTCCATTTCAAGTCTGGGTGTGGGGGTTTTTTTACTGTCTACTTGTTTTTAAAGTAACTGCTTTGACAAATGTTTTTTTTTTTTTCATTTCATGCAGTTTTTAGGCAACTTTGCTGCTTTCTTGGTTTCAACTTTGTAGTCCTAAAAGGACTTCTCCTTCCTGAGCAATTATGTTGGCTAAGATAATCATTAGATGTGTTTTTGTTAGAGCTTATTCTTTTAACCTCCCTATTTAGAGGTATTTTTCTAACCTTTTCTTTGTATACTTAATGACCAGGGCAACAGAAGAGAGATTAGCTGCCATGACAAGGAACCAAAAAATCCCTTTTTTTACCAGAGTTGTTTTGTTTTTATGTCTTTCTTCAGTTTAGGGCACAGTTCTTTTTCTTAAAGGAACACTTCTATATTGGGCCAATTTTGAAACAATGATCCTTTAAACAAAAGAAAGACTTTTGATGTTGTTATATAGCTCTTCTTTGTTAAGTGCATTCATTCTTTGAAACACGATGGCCTCTTTCTAGTTATGTGCACCATAACTTCAGTGTTGTGACCATGCAGTGTCACAGGACCTCGTGGTTATTTTCACAGGATCTTGGAGCAGAATGGGTAGGATGGAACAGAAGAGGGGCTTTTCTAATGGAAGAAGTTCTCACAGGCGTGTAACCTCTCCCGCTGAGCAGTAACTGTAGTGGTTACTACCTGCAGGCTGCTTGTGGGTTTGTGTGTTGACAGTCCCTTTTGACGAAGGGACGTTACTCAGATACTCTGATCGGTCTCGGTGCGACCCCGCCCCGCTGCGGTGCTGCTGTCCCGGCACAGGCGGCGCTCGGGCCCGTGGTTCCCGTGCCGCTGGGAGCGCGCGCGGCTCCTGCGCCCCCTGCGGGCGCCGGCCCGGAACCACGGGAGAGGCTCCGAGCTCTCCTCACGCTGCTGCTGGCGCTGCCTCTCCGGGTGCCGCAACCGCTGTCCGTCCCGTTTTTAAATCGGAACGCTTTCCTGTGGTTCCGTATAGTGCTTAGTTTGGTGTGAGATGCAACGCCTTGAAGCTTTTCCTTTTATCGGTTGGCATCTTCCTTCTCTTCTTTACTTCTAACCTTGTGTAGTATTAACAGCAATTCAGATTTTCCTTGACAGCACATGTAACTGCATAAGTGTTCTCATCCTTCAATATTTTGCAGCCTTTGCTGACAAGTAGCAGTAAAGATAGAAGCAAGTTTGTACAAACAAAACTGATCTGAGTTTTAGCGGAGAAGATGCAAAATGGCGTTAAGTCTGTACATACAACATATGTACATGCAATATTTGTTTTTAAAACAAATGTCCATGCCTCACATTTGGATTCTCCAAGGGCAGTGCATCATCAGTCACTAGGAAGCTGAACAGTGAGTGTTAGCATTTACCTTAACACCCACAAGAAGAGAGATAGTCTTTACAGGCAGGGACACCCGTATGTTGTTTTTCTGTGTTTTTAGTATATTTTTTCCAGGTTCCCAAAAGATACACTGGGTATGTCAGTTGATAGTAGCTATTTACAGTTTTGGAAGGAAAAGGTGAGGTGGGCAAACATCAATTCTTTCCTGCTGTTCCAGCTGTAAGACTACATTAATCTGGAAAGGCTTAGAGACATTAATGGATAAGAAGATTATTTTGCTTATTTTGCTTTTTTCTTTTAGTTCCTGCTCTTGAGTTTACCGTTTAATAAACATTATGTGGGAACAAATAACGTATCTTTGGTTGCACGTTGAATGACAGTTGTAGAATTTTCCAGCTTCATGGTAGTATTGCCTGTATAGGAAGTACTGAGTGTTCCCGCTTGGACTATGGAATATGCAAGAGGTATTTTTACATTTGAATACAGTTACAACATACAGTTCTGTGCTTATTAAACATTTTTACTGCTGCTGATCCATGAAGTTTCAAAAGTTCTGTAAGTGCCTTTACTCCAACACACTACTTTTTTCAGTTCTCATATATTTCATAAATTTTTCCTATATTTCTCATGTATATGCATGTGTATGCATATATATATATTTATATATATGATGAGTTGCCATTCTCATACACATGGGGAAGAGTAGTTAAAAATGCCTGTGCATTTTGTATGGGCTAAATGGGGCTATTTTAAGAATCAAAAGGCTTTAGAGAGCTAATGTCTGACAATCAAAAAATGTTTTGAAGTGATAGATAAATAAAAGAGGATTTGCATGCAGTCTGTATGAATACTATGGCTTCTGTGCTTGGCTCGGGGAAGGAAACTACTACTTTATCCCAAGTTCATCAGTTAGAGGGGAAACTTGGATCCTGTCATATAGTTTTAGATTCACTTACATCCTAGTAAAAATATTGTAATAAGGGAAAATTGATGTGCGTTAGCTTTTGCTTGTATATTTCTGCTATCATTCTCTGTTTCTTGTTATAGACATTTATATTATGGTTTAACATTGGCTAATTTTCAATCTTTCCTGCGGTTTCTTGAATGACATCTACTCTAGGTTTGTTAGAAATGGGGCCTATGTAGGAAACTCTGCGCATAATTATTACCTGGACTAAATTTTAAGAATTGAGTTCTTCTGCAGTGCATCACTAGCTTGGCTTTCTTCATCACCTCTGCTTGAAATGGTGATGACATATGACCAGCCACATAAGAAAAAGCTGGTTTTTACTCAGCTGTTGTGAATGTTTTTGTTTGAGCGGCTTTATCCTTCAGGAACTGAAGAAAGCAAGCTCTCTACTGTGGAAGATTACTTCATTTTCTGGTACTGTTAGTACCAAATGTTAGTTTTCTGATATGGATACTAACATCTTCACCCACAGATACTGCTCATACTGTGACTTTAGGGACTGATACCTATGGAAAGTTTCCACTATTAATGGAAGGTCATTTGCCAGCCAATATTTGAACTTTTCTAGGCCTGTATGAAATAAACATGGAATGGGTTTTACAGTTCCCTGCAGTTTTTTTGTGTATGTATTTGGAAAACCTGTTTGTAGTGACTTGTGAAATACTGGTACAACACTACTGTCACAGACTCATAGAATGGTTTGAGTTGGAAGGACCAACCCTCCTGTCATGGGTAGGGATGCCTTCCATTAGATCAGATTTCTTACAGCCCCATCCAGCCTGGCCTCAAATACTTCCAGGGCTGAGGCATTCATATCTTCTCTGAGCAACCTGTTCCAGTGCCTCACCACCCATTATGTATGACATGATTGCATGAACTTCCTTTTTAACATGTTTACTAAAAGCTTCCTGTTAATTACTGAAATGAAGCAGCTTGATGTAATGCTTCTGTGCTTGGAGTGTAACCATGGAGGAAAGATTAGCAAAAAAAAAATTGGCCCTCAGATTACTTGTGTTTTTTAATTTGATGAAATAGAAATCAAATTTTTGTTGTCTAATCAAAAGACTTTAATAATATTTAGTCAACAGCTTTCCCTCATCCCTCAAGCAATTTCATTTAACTGGTATAGCAGGATTCAGATATTACTCATCCATAAAGGACTGGTGCACTTTCAAATCTTACATGGTCTTGTTTTCAAGTAGATAAAGTTGGTTAAATGTCTTCAGAGTAGAGAAGTACACAGTATGACTTGTGTGGTGCATTCTTGTAATCAGTGTAAATCTAAGGCATACCAATGATGTTGTTCAATCTAATATACTAGCAACAGAACCTTCAGTTTTTCTAGGATTTAATCATTGTGAAAAACAAATCTTGTAAGAGCATTTAACTCCTTTCTGAGTCTTTTGTGTAGAAAACTTCAATGAATTCTGTGGTGCTCTCATGGGGAAGAGATAGCAAAGACTCTTGTCTACCTGATTTCCTCATAGTTTCTGTTCAGAAATTGTTATTTTGGCATTTAAGATGATGTTTTTCCCTTTTCTTCAGTTTCTAAGGGAAGATATGCAATACAAAGATGCCTCTAATAAACATAGTCACCTGCACAGAGAAGACAAACATATCACCATTGAAGATCTATGGAAACGCTGGAAAACATCTGAAGGTGGGTAAAGATGTATAGCTAAAAATGATGGTGATTATTGACATAGACATAAACCAACAGTTTTTTCCACCAGATATAGAGTAGTAAATGAATGACTTCTCGAAGCATCTTCATGAATCCATTTCGATACTGGTATTTATAGGCACACATAAACCTAAGAACTCATTTAGTCCAGCTAGTGTTAATTTCTTCATCATGTGCTCAGTGTATTGTAAGTAAACTAAGACAGCTTACACACTCATCTGTGAGTGTGTGCATCTAATTTGTCAAGGTGACTTGTGCAAGTGCTGAATTCCAGATTAGTATATTTTTAATTGAATAGACCCTAAAGGTTGCTCTCAAGCTATTTTTAAATATTTATTGCATGTTGTATTAAGTGGAAGGTTCAATGTACTTCCACTCTGAGGTAAATCTTACTTAGGCTACAAAGAGCTAAAATTCTTAGCATTTTTGAAAACCTTTTTCAGCTTGGGATACAGTAAAATGAACTGACAAGCTAACACCACCAGCCCTCCCTCACTCTGATTTAAATTAAATATGTTGAGCCAAATATTCCAAGTATCAAAAAAGTATTTAGTGAACAGTACAGTGTTCATTGCCAAATATTTGTGTATTGTGTATGCACCACTTCTAGGTTTCTTGACTGTAGTGAGCAGTGTGAGTACGACACAAAAGACTTGGAGAGGATTGTCTTCTCATAGTGTCTGCATATAGTGGCTTTACTGGGCATGCTGTTGAGAGAACTAAAGTTGCACCACAGGGAGATCTTTAGAATGAGACTTCTGAGCAGTGGTCTGGTGACTCATAGAAAGCAGGCAGCCCCTCAGAAAATTAACTACTTTAATGTGATTTTAGGTAACATGGAAAATACTGTATTTCCTTTCTAAATGTTTTAGGAATTTTGATTTATTTGTTTCTTACGTGCTGCTAGTTTATAGTGCCAGTTTAATGCAATTTGACAACATTAACAAGAGGATGGAAGGCAGTGTAAATGACAGTATCAGTAATTTGAAACGTTCAAGTAGTCTGCTGAGACTGTGTCAGAATTGCAAGCTCTAAATAGTGCTCTTGACAGTGTATGCAGAAACATCTTCTGAATCTATTGCTGTATAGGTTATGCTGGGTAGAACTGCACATTCCTTGCCATAAAGCTTGTCTTATCTGAATGCTTGTCTTAAGTATTTGTCAAATGGCTTAAAAGTGCTTTCGGATTAAGATGGACAAATAAGATTTGAGGGAAGAAAGTAAAAACATACCATTGCTGTTTGTTGTTTCCTTTTAGGATTAAGGAAAACAGAGGTTGCTTTTAAGTAATTGCTTCAGAAGGATCTTATACAGTCAACAGAATCCTGAGGATTGGCTCCATTTAGAGCTTTAAAAATTGCCTAATGAAAGAAGGAGCTTCACAATATTGCTTTTTAATGTTTCTTGTACTGGGCTTTTGGTGTCCCTGCCTGGTACAGAATCCTGAAGGCATAGTCTATGCTGGTGCAAATTAAAAGAATTTCAAGGCTGCTGTAGATTTTACCTGCATGAAAGGAATCATATTAACATCTAGTCTTTTGTTGCTGTGTTGCCACACAGTTTAAATGAGTCCTTTAGTACAAAACAAGACTTTAATTTAATTTAGTTTAGTTATAATATGCTTCTTATGACCTTTGAAATGTTTTAATCTCATAGTCTGACTCTACAGATTGCTCTATTTAAACAAGTGACTATGAACTAGCATAGCTGTTTAAAACGTAGAAAACATCTCTGAAAATCTTCTGACTTGTGTGTTACTGTTCTTTAAATGTAAATGCCAGTATATGCTTCTTGTATGGTATTTTTGAGAATCTCCTAACTAAGTAGTATCTGTACATGCACTGCAGAGTCAGCTATTCAAAAGTAGCAAGCTTAGTAGCTATTGTAAGGTTAAAATCAAAGTAGCATCTTCAGTATTTTTCTACAAGAGCCTTGAAGAGGTAGTAGTTTTGAGTGTGGAAAAGGGGACAGATGAGCATTTACTTTGATGTCTTTGTGCAATTATCTTTGAAAGTTCTCACACTCAAAGATGCCTGTTTCCTCTTTTTGCCCCTGTAATGTGCTATGATCATATAAATTTCCTATCTGAAGAGAGGTGTGTAGGTGGTCTCAGCAGTAAAGGAGACTGTAAATCAGTGCAGGGCCTTCATCTGGGTAGTTCTCTGACCTGTCTCAGTGCTGTATTTTTAGTGATGTAGCATTGTCCCTTGGGGCTTGATTTTTTAGCAAAATAAAACTGTCATGGTCAAACAAGTTCATGAATGGCTGACTATTTTCAGACTAATTAGAATCCTAGTAAAATCTACTTGTTACAGACTGCATTTAAAAAAGGTAACTTTTTTTACCATTATGGTGTGTTTGACTTTAATGTATAGTTTGTCCTGCAGATTGCCCTATAATACAAAAAAAGCCTCTCCCTTGCCTTGTATGTGTCCCTTTCTTTTTTTTTTTTTTTCCCCCACTCCTTTAACTCTCTTTCCTTCTCTGTGGAAAATAAAAGGTGAACTAAAGTCTGGTACCTTATTTATTAGGGTAAAAAGATACAAAAATGGCTTTAGGTTTGTATGTGTGATCACCTGTTGTGTTCTTATGTACTGTTGCACAAGTGTTCTTGCAGCAAGTGGGACTAAACTGCATACCACACGCATGGTGTGGTTCCCTTTCACTTTAATCATCTGCTGTCTCAGGTTTTAAACATCTGGAGGTTGGAGGTTGGCTACATGCAAGCAGGGCTTGGCTGAGGATGAGTTACATAATGCTGTGTGCTGTTGAAGTTAATGCTGAAGGTCCTAAAAACTAAATTTTGAATCCTTTTGTATCCTTTTGATGCAGAACTTGTGTGTCTGATCAGCTTGTTCTCAACTTTAACCCTAATATATGGCTGTCAACTACTCCTTGCCATGAAATACTCTTATCAACTGTAATTTGATTTCTGAAAGGAGTAGGAAGCCCATACTGAGACTGCCACTGTAATGTTATTTTACTTCATGCCTCCCTGCTGTGAAGCACTGTGCTACATGATAAATTTAACATGAAAAAAAGATGTAGCTAGTAGTTTAAAGCTACTTTTGCTGTCTTCACCTTCAGGCATGTTGGTAGAGCAGTTAAAAAAAGTAGGGGGAAAAAACTAAACCCAAACCCCAAACTTGTGATCTGAAATAGAACAGCTGATGCAAGTCTAGAGACTGAGTGCTGCTGTGTGGTGTAAACACCATGGCTTCTACACCTGCCTGCCCAAGGCATGTTGCTGACATCCTCTCTCCCAAGATATCAGTTTGTGAAAAGAGGTGTGAGAGGGAAGGATGTTATAATTACT
>WEIV01025714.1:2753-26537 GCA_013390005.1 Calyptomena viridis
TCTTCTGTGTCTGGTCAAATCAGTGGGACTTGCAGCATGAATGGAAATCTTCTTACTACCTTGCAGATAATCAGCTTCTCTTGTGAACTGAAGTAATTTTTGTGTGCGTGTGTGAAACTGTTAATTAAACTATTCTGTAGATCACTTGTATGTACTTAACTGTTACGTATCTTAACAGACTTTTTTTTTTAAGGCCTTCTTGACATTGTGTAGTATGGAAGTGAAAGAAATGCAGCTACTTGTGTAAAAATAATGAATAATGAATTCAGGCTTTTTTGCAGATATCATTTTGCAAGCTGACTTTGTAGTAAGGATTTTTTTTTGTGAAATGAGCAGGGTTTTGAACATGAACATTGAAAGATTTGTTGTTTACTGAGATGCAAAACTTTATTTTGGTAGGACCATTGGATTTGAACCATTCCCTGCAAGTCTGATGGGTAAATGAATAGCTGTCTAGGGAGTGAGAAGGGAGGCTGGACCTAGGTCTCCCACAGTTAAGCTGAGAGGGTTAAAATAGATAAAGGGGAGTACCCTCCTGGGGAGGAGACGACTCTCTCCCTAGAGAGAGAGAAAAGTCTGACAAAGGTTGAGGAAAGGAGAATTACTTAGTCAAAGGACATTAGCCAAGTCGACAAATAATTAGAGTTTGGAGAAAATTAATTGAACATTTTATTGTTTGGAGAGGTCTGTAAGACCCTGATGTACTTGATTTGTAGCAAAAAAAAAGAATAAAAAATTAAAGAACTCCGTTATAAAGGTTCTGAGTTCTGCTTTTGTTCCTGGAGATTAGACAGTCAAATTAGTCCCAGGACAGGTTAATGTCTTTGTGTATCTTTGGGAGTGGATATATGTTCTAGGCAGGTGAGTCAGAAGGTCTGAAAGCAAGGTGGGACTTTCTGCATTTTCAAGTCCGTATCACCTGCAAAAATAAGTATTTCAGGGTGCACCTAACAATTTAGAGTGAAAAACCCACTGGTTCAGGTCAGGAATATTTAGAACCTTGGACATAAATTAATTTGTGAGGCTTTTCTAAGGAATACATTGATCCAGAATGGAACGTAATATTTTCTGTGTCTGCTTTTCTTGGCATTCCAAACAGGCTGCTGTTAAATTTGTTCATAGGAAGTGTAAGTATCTAAACTAAGAAATTGTTTTCTGGATTTTTTGATTTGCTATGTTTTACTTTAAACTATGTTAATATATGACAAAAATATTGCTAAATTGTTCATTCACTAAATGGAAGTTTATAATATGCTCCTCTCTGGTCAGCGAAGAAATGGGAAATACTGTCATATGTTTTAAAATGTTTGGCAGGGAAACTGTGTTTAGACAAAACTATACAGGGACTTCCTGAGAAGGACTTCCCTTCAGCAGAAATTCAGGTAACCATCAGAAATTGGTTAGGGTTCTTACTAATATTTTAGTGAATCAGACCTTTACAAACAATAAAGTGGAAAAACTTACTGTGTCTTCTCATTTGGGCCCCATGGAAACTTTTCTGTTATAGAGTTAAATATTTTTCCATTTTTATGAGGAGGTTGACTTCCTTCTCCTCACTCCTCCCTCTTTTTCTCCTGACTTCTTCCTCCCTCCCCAGTGAAATATGTAACATGCTTGAGACTGCATGTAAAGACTCTTCAATTATACTTGTTTTCTTCAGTGTTACTATAGTTACATAAATGTACACCTAAACAAAAAATACTGAGAAATGTCTGAGCAATCTGTATATGCACACACATTTGCAGGTTTAAACTGCAAGTGAAGAGATCTCCAGTAAGAGTCCTATAAATACTCAGGACAATGGAATTTTAATAGACCCACTTCAAGTCTTTGCAACTGAAACATTTTGTTTTTACTTAAGCCCAGGTTCTGCGTGCATCTTCATCTGTAATGTATCTAACGTACTCTCTTTTTCCATTCTTTATTCCAAAAATTTTATTTACCTTATATATATATATACACACACACTTTCGTCACTTCTAAACAGTCTGTTATTGTTTCTCTAAGGCTTTCCTACATCTCTTAGAAACACTAATAAGCTCACAAAATACTGAATTTTGAGACTGAAACTTAAGCATTTACATCCATGCAGCTTCCTGTAATTTTGAGGAGAGATTGAAGATGTGGACCTTTAGTAATATTTAGTTGTATAATATGAATGAATGAATAACACCAGTTTCAGGCTTCAACTTTTGAAATCTTCTCCATAGTATTTAATTTGCCTTCTCTGATATTTCTGACTTTGGCTTTCAATATTTTTGTCCTAGTCTTTTGTTTATCTTAGCTCTTCCAGTTTTCTGTCTTTGTCTGCTACTTTTTTCACAACTATTTATTCACAACTATTTTCACTTAATCTTTTATGCCTTGCCTTGTGTGTCTGACCAAACATCCAGTAAATGTATGCTATAAAAAACCTTAAGCCACTTTTATCACATACCTTTCTACAGTTCCAAATGTGAAAGTGTGGGTTCTATGTCAGAGATGAGTGTGTGCTCATACATTTATGATGAGTGTGTTCCATACATTTAGTCTGGAACATTTTTGTGATAGATACACTACTATATATTCAGAACATTTCATAGTGCTCTAGATTTTGGTCAGTTAGTATGGGTTTTTTAAGGAGTAAGTCAAGGCATTCCTGTCAGCACACAGTTCTAGCAAAACAGCTGATTTCAAGATGCTCAGCTGAAGAATGGAGAAGTACTTTTGTATCTAGAGCTAAGAACATAAAATATTCAGCTATGTGAGGACTTAAGTAAGATCATAATAACTAAAGACATAGCTTTTTTTGTAAACAGTTTAAGATACTACGTACATCCAGTTTCTTTGTAAGTTACAGAAGTATAAGTTAGTTAAAACTTGAAGTTTTTCTGGTGAGGGGTAAAATGTGACAATTCAATACTGAGTAATTTCACTGTTCTGAATCAGGTTCAAAATAATAGTAAGATCATGCTGATAGTACTTTCTCCTGTGTTTTTGTGGTTTATATCTTTTAAAAAATGTGGTAGATTGATCAACAGAATGGTGATTGTGTAGTAATTTTGCCTAAATAAAATAAGGACATGTGGCTAAATGTCTGAATGAAAAGCCATTTCACAGCATGAACTAAATCAGGAGACAAAGACAGTCTTGGTAGCAAGAAATATGTTGCGCTTTGTTTTGGTTTTGTTTTAATGTTTGTTTTACTTTATTTTTTCACACTGTATAAGAAGAGAGCATGAGATACCATTTGGCAATATAGTTTGGTGTGATCAGATATCTAGGTCCTGGATGTGCAAGCTGAAATCTGAGGACTTTTCATTAGTTGCTGATAAATGCTCGGAAAGAAAATTAATTAAGACATGTCATAAGTGAGTTTGTTTTATAATTTACTACAAGTCATTCTTCCTGATTTTGTATAGTTCCAGTCTTCAAATAACATCAGATGTTAGCTGTTGATATATATATATATATTCATAATATTCAGAATGACATTACTGAAGGTAAAATACAAGATACTGACTTCCAGCAACTTTTACTGTAGAATATAATGCTAAATATTTTCAAAATTAAACCAGTTTGAATAATAGATGAATTTGCATAGTATGAATACATAATCTCATCATGCATTCTTATTCTGTTAAAATTGGAAGTGTCTGAAATTGTAGTATTTCTCCCATAAATTAGATATTAAGAACACTCCATGTTAATCCGTATCTGAATTGAAAAAGTTGTTGATCTCTATTCTTTAGATATCTGATGTCCAAAGCAGCTGGAGATCACCAACTCCCTCTCTGTGTGTTATCACTAGAAAATACTAGACTGGTGATGTCACACATACCACAGAACCCCGCTGCAGAATGGAGCAGGCCTATTAAGGGTAAGTTTTCTCCCTCCACCACCACCCCTTTTCAACAATATTGCAGGGTTTTATAAGGTTAATAATTTTCTTTACTTTATGTCCCTGGAATATAAAGTAAAGATGACAGAAAATCTTATAAAACTGCAAGATATTGTGGTGTTGTGTGTGTATTTATTTAAAAGCAAAATAAAAACTCATATAAATTTCAGTCCTTACCCCATATATCAATATCCTGGCTCCAGTCTGCTTTGGGGTTCCATGATGAGTATGCCAGAATAGTATGTGTTGGGGCGTCAGTCACAGAGAGTGGAGTCAGCATTTCCTGGCTGCTCTGGATGTCAGAAACCTTGTTTTAAAAGGTAAGTTTTCAGTTCAGAATGTGTTGAATATCTCTCTGATTTTGTATGGAAACATTCAGCACATTTCTAAAATGTGTTTTTATTGTGTTAGCAGTTTTAAAATTTATTTGTGATTTGATGCAGCTCAAAGTCACATTTTATGCTTGTTCTCTGTCCAGACTTTTTTTTTCTCTTTTATTTTCCTGTTGTTAATACCCTATACTGTGTTTCCAGAAAAAAAAATAGTGTTCTGTTTGTCACTACCTGGAAAAAGATGGTAACTAAATTGTTTCTCAATGATCTGGACAAGGAGATTGGAGCATCCTCAGTCATTTCACAGACACCACTATGCTGGTCTGGAGTGTTGATCTGCTGGAGGGTAGGAAGGCTCTGCAGAGGGATCTGGACAGGCTGGATCAATGGGCCAATGCAAATGTTGTAAGATTCAACAAGACCAAGTGCCAGGTCCTGCACTTGTGTCATAACCCCAGACAGCATTACAGGCTGGAGGAGTAGTTGAAAGTGCTCCAGCAGAAAAGGACCTCTGGGTGTGTTGGTTAACAGCTGATGAATATGAGCCAGCAGTGTGCCCAGATGGCCAAAAAGGCCAATGGCATCCTGGCCTGTATCAGCAATAGTGTGGCCAGTAGGACCAGGACAGTGATTGTCCCCTTGTACTCAGCACTGGTGACAATCAAGGCACATGGAACCCTGCGTTCCATTCTGAGGCCCTCGCTACAGGAAAGACATGGAGGTGCTGGAGTGTGTTCAGAGGTCAGTGAAGCTCATGAAGGGTCCGGAATGTAAGTCCTGTGAGGAGCAAGTGAGGGAACTGGGGTTGTTTAGCCTGGAGAAAAGGAGGCTCAGGGCAGACTTTTATCACTCTTTACAACTACCTAAAAGAAGATTGTAGCCAGGTAGGGGTCAGCCTGTTCTCCCAGGTAACAAGTGCTATATGTTTCTAATGAAAATATACCTTTGTAGGTATATTTCTAAATATATTTCTAAATCTTCAATTTGTATCTGACCACCTATGTTGTATCATGTGGTATTTCTGAGAATTTGCAACACAGACATTCGTAAAAGCAAGTTTATTATTAATAAAAATTAGTTGGCAGCTACATAATGCTGAAGTAGGGGGTTAAGTCATAGCATTATCAATTAACGATTTGCCTTTTTTCCCTGGGAAAAAACCACAAGACTGTGTCTCTCCTAGCCCCCCCCCAGCTAATAAAAACTCTGGCTACATAAAACCACAACAAGAATGAAATAGGATAGAAAAGGAAAGGTTAGGTTTTGTAATGATGTGTCTTAAAGTTGTATACATTTTTTTTGTGTCTTTCTACTATTTAATATTTAAGGAATAATAATATCTGGACTTTGCAGAGATCTAACATTTTTGCATAGAAAATCGACCTAACCACAGTTTAAAAGAAAAGGATTTTTTTTTTTTTTTTAATTCTAGTGTCTTTTGGCCTATATTTGTTCTGTCCCAACTATTTCTGAGGAGAGAGGGTTCATCCCATGGCTTAAATTTGTCTGTGTCTCCATTAACAGGTTTATTGTTAACTCTAAAACCCCAGTAAGAAAATAAATAATTGGGATAAAGGGAAATAATTACTTTCTAAACTTATGGTGCTATAGAATTTATGTTAAAATTACTTGTAAGCAAATGTGGGGTTTTCCAGAAACTATATCCAGTGGACACTATTTTTGACAGAATCACAGAATGGGTCAGATTGGAAGGGACCACAGTGGGTCATTTTGTCCAGCCTCTCTGGTCACGTGGGGCCATCCTAGAACACATGACACAGGACTGGATTTGGGTGGTTCTGGTGTATCTCTAGTGAGGGAGACTCCACAGCCTCTCTGGGCAGCCTGATCCAGTGCATGGTCACCTGCACAGTAAAGAAGTTCTCCCTACTGTTGAGGTGGAACTGCTTGTGCATCAGCACCACCGAGAAGAACCTGGCTCCATTCTCTTGGCATCTTCCCTTCAGATGCTTAAGAAAATTGATGAGGTCTCCTGTCAGTCTTCTCATGACTGAACAGGCCCAGTGCCCTCAGCCTTTCCTCTTAAAAGAAATGCTCCCCTCATCATCTTTGTTGCCTTCTGCTGGATCCACTCCAGGAGCTCCATGTCTCTTCTGTACTGATGACCCAGCTGTACTGACACAGCACTCCAGATGTGTCCTCCCTGTGGCTGAGCAGAGTGGTGGGATCGCCTCCCTGGACCTGCTGGCAATGCTCTTCCTAATGCACCCCATGATGCCAGTGGCCTTCTTGGCCACAAGGGCACACTGCTGGCTCATGGACAGTGTGTTGTCCACCAGGATCCCCAGGTCCTTCTCTGCAGAGCTGCTTTCTAGCAGGTCAGCCCCCAGTCTGTACTCAGTGCAGGACCCTGCACTTGCCCTTGTTGAATTTCAGAAGGTTCTTCTTTGCCCATCTCTTACAGCTATCAAGGTCCCTCTGAAGGGCTGCACAGCCCTCTGGGGTACCAGTCACTCCTCCCAGTTTTGTGTCATGAGTGAACCTGCTGAGGAGGCCTCTGTCCCTTCATCCAAGTCATGGATGAATTAGTTAAACAATACTGGACCAGTACTGAACGCTGGTGGACCCCACAAGGGACAGGCCTCCAACTAGAACTACCTCTAGAATTTGGAGGTCAGGGATTGGTTAGGTTTTGTGTTCATTTGAGTAAGCAAGGAGAAAAGTGACTTAAATTGTTCATATTTGTTCTTCTGTGAAGAGTTAATGCAATCAATAAAGCCTCGAAGTTTGTTCTTGACTAGATGTTCTACGTGTGTCTGGCTGCGTGATACAGTTACCACTTCAGGTTTACTCAGTGATCAGCTGATTCATGCCTCGGAGATACTCGGGTTTGTTTTCTATTGAAGCCAAGATCTTAGCCTTATTTAAAGACGAATTAGTCTCAGACATTAATAATTTCATGCTGTTTTTACTCTGTAGTGATTTTTCATATCTTTTTAGTACTACATTTTCACATATCCCATTCTTTGCTATATCAACTGCATGTACAGCGTTTCTATATCACAATAATAATATTGTTTATTTTGCTATTTGATTTTTGTTTTCAGACAATCCACTGATACTCTCTAGCATACAAATTCATCCTTTTAAAACTGTCTGTGAAATGTTTTGTGTCTCTTACAAGAAAAATAAATCTGCACATGATAACAATTCTCTAGCTTAGTGACGTTAGGAGATGATACCAAATGCCCCAGTAGGCTACAGAGTGCACTGTTTTCTGTTGTGGTGGTTACTTGCAGGTTTTATACTGCAATGTGTGTGAATGTCACTGACCACAAGAGAAGGAAATTAGAATACATTTTGCTGGCTTGTCTGTGTGTTCAACATTGATCATTATGTGGTAATGTGGCATAATATCCTACTTAAAATCTTTGCTTTTGCAATTTCAATTGAAAAATGAAGGAATAACTATTTGTTTTGTTACGTAACATGTTACATGATTACATGTTACATGATTATTCATAGAAAATTGGTACCTGGTCTTCAAACAAGCATTCAACCTGACTGATCTTGATGTAGATTGGAGAGATCTGCTGAAATGTGTAGAAAATCCTTAGGAAGATCATTCTCGTAGACTGCTGAAAGGCAGCCATATCAAGCTTTATCCAGATTTTCCTGCCTTACATTTCCCAGTGTGCTAGACCACAGGAATCTCTGAAGGATATGGGCACTATGAAAAGCTAAATATGCATATGAAATAAGTATGTTCCCAAGTCTTGCTTCATTTTCTTGCAGAACCATAGTCTCTACTGTCTTACAGCCACTCTGACAAGCCAAGAGCTAAAATATTCATTTACCTAAAATGCACAGAGTTGGTAGAGTGGCAGAAATGCTAGAGTATACTACCACATCTCTTTTGTAGCAGTTACATATGTATATGCATTGTTCAGTCTTTTGTGTAATGAACTACAGAATAAAGTTTTGGCAAGAAATACTTAAAAGGGATATCAATGAGTGTTAAGGAGTGTGTTCTGCAGTACCATGGCCACTACATTTCCCAGTGTCTTTCATCCTTATTCAGACTTTTCCCAGTGTCTTTTATCCTTATTCAGACTTTTCTGATTTATGAAAACATTAGTTTCTCATGAAAGATTGTTAGACTACATATATCAGTTTTGAAAATAAAACAATTTTTAATTTTACATTTGAATTAAAAGCTTATAGATTTTTTGTTGGAAAATTGGTCTCTGCTGCATAGTCTGTTGCTTCATAAAAGACCAATTTGTGAAACTTTACTTTTAAAAAAAGATTTTATCTAGAACTTGAAATATAATGTAATGCAAAAACTGTGGGGGTTTTGTCCCTGAAAATGCAGGTTGGTTTTTTGGGGGTTTTTTTTGCAAGTAATAATGATATAATTCATACTCCTCTTAAATGAGATTATGTTAAGATTTTCTGTAGAAATTTTATCTCTAACTGTGAAAAGCGTACATATATGGTTGATTTGCTTTACCTGAATGGATTACTGCCTGTGTTAGTTATTCATTTAAGTAATTTTTAACACATGGTGTGTTTGCAGGAACTTGCTTCAGTTTTAAGCTTGACTTGCAAAAGATGAACATCCTTGTAGTATTACTTTTCTAAGTAGGACATTTTCTCTCTGTAGTATAAAAAAAAGGTAAAGTATAAATATCTTATGTAGGTTAAGGGTAGAATAACTCTGAAGCTTTGTAATATTTTCTTCCAGGTATTTTCCTCGTATGCTGTACTAGTGTACTAGGATTATTGTAGTACTAATAAAATGTAACAAGATTCAGGTCTAACACAATGATAAATAAATGGAATTTATGTTTTCAGGGAAGATGGTACCACCGGAAGCAAGCAGTAAAGGAATTGCATGGTACGTTGTTACGGCTGCTTAATGAACTGTTACCATGGGAACCAAAGCTAATTAAAGCATTTCAGAGAAACAGGTAATTAGCTGCTCTTTTTTTTAACAATGGTGCATGAGATGAAAAACAGAACAAAATTCACCTTGTAAAAACTAATCAATGAATGGACTTCTCTCAAATAAGTTAAATGAAAATAAATGAGGAGAGTGAGGCACTGGCAGTACTTTGAAGAAGTATTTTGGCTTCCAGACTTACTGTCTCTAACAGAGTTTAACCCCCTAATGTTTTTTCCTCTAAAACACTTTAGAATCCTTAAGCATGCCTATCAATAGTGTATCACAATACAGCTAGGATTTGTACTGCTGGTTATTTGGTTAAGAGATGCTGAAAACCTTCCTCTAGAAAACTATACCAGGGCTTCTGGTAAATTAGAAATATATCTCAAATGAGTCATGTCAGAGGAATACCAATGAAGCAGTGATGGATTTAATTCTAGTAAGTGTAAGTATTAGTAACAGTGAAGATGCTATCCTGATTGTAAATCATAGATTAGGTTTGTCTTGAAGCTTGATGCCATTCTTTTTTGTTCGCTATATAGCTTGGTTTTATATATAGTTTTGCCACATATACAGTTAAAAAGCAAATAATGATCAGAAGCTTGAACTCTGTGACAAAGGATAGCAAAAGATAGGCAGCTGCTTAAATGCTGAGTGTGAAGGAAGCAACTTAAAACATAATGTGGTGCAAAACTGATGCTGAAAAGCATAGTATGATGTTTAAAAAAACCACAACAACATAACACCAAACACAGTAAACAGATAGAAATGCTAAGACTTTGGTTCCTTAATAACTCATTTTATGGATGTCATGTGTGAATTAAAATTCTTATTTGGAAATTTAGGATATCGTTGAACATTTTGCTTTAAATAATGGACCCAAGTACAAGTTTTGGGGGGGAGGGTGTTATTCCTTTCTATTCACATTTCTGCTCATTTTCCTTAGCTGTTCATTTCTCCCTGTCTTTTGCAATTCAGGCTCCTTCTGGAAACATGGCAGATAGTATTACTATTGAAGGATTTAGTTCTCCAGTATAAGGGGTTTCCGGGTTTATCCTATTCATAAGTTCTGCTGTGGAATGGTTTGATGCCCAGTATTAGTTCTTTTTTGTTGAATCAGAGAATCATGGAATGGTTTGGGTTGTAAGGGACCTTAAGGATCATCTAGTTTCAATCCCTCTGCCATGGGCGAGGTACACCTTCCACTAGACCAGGTTGCTCAGAGTCCCATTGAACCTGGCCATGAACACTGCCAGGGATGGAGTATCCACAGTTTCTCTGGGCAACTGGCTCCAGTGGCTCACCACCTTCACACTACAGAACTTCTTCTTAATATGAAATCTATACCTACTCTCTTTCAATTTGAAACCATTCCCCCCTTGTCTTGTCACTACATGCTCTTGCAAAAAGTCTCTCCATCTTTCTTGTAGGCTCCCTTCAGCCTCCCCAGGTGATGAGAAAGTCACCTCAAAGCCTTCTCTTTTCCAGGCTGAACAAACCCCATTCTCTCAGCCTTTCCTTATAAGAGAGGTGTTTCATCCTTCTAATCATCTTGGTGGCCTTCTCTGGACTCGCTCCAACAGATCGTTGTCCTTCCTGTGCTGGAGACCCCAGAGCTGGGGGAGCACTGCAGGTGGGATCTCACCAGAGCAGAAGGGCAGAATCCCCTCCCTTGACCTGCTGGCCTTGCTGCTTTGAATGCAGCCCAAGACACATTTGGCTTTCTGTGCAGTGAGTGCATATTGCTGGGTCATGTCCAGCCTCTCATCCACCAGCATCCACAAGTCCATCTCCTCAGGCCTGCTCTCAGTCCCTTCATCCCCCAGCCTGTATTGATACCAAGGTTGCCCCAGTCCAGGTGCAGACTTTGCACTTAGTCTTGTTAAATCTCCTGAGATTCTGATGGGCCCACTTCTTGAGCTGAACCCTCTGGAAGGCGTCCTGTCCTTAAGGTGTGTCAACCGCACTCCTCACCTAGTTGTCATCTGCCAGTGTGCTGAGGGCACACTCAATCACTAATGAAGATATTAAATAACACTGGTTCCTGTATGGACCCCTGAAGGACACCACTTGCCACTGATGTCCATCTAAATTCTAAGCCAGTAACCACTACCCTCTGGATGCAACTATCCAGCCACTTTCTTACCCATCTAATAGTCCACTCATGAAATGCCTCTCTCTGCAATTTAAAGAGAAGGATGTGTGGAATTGTGTCAAGGACTTTACAGAAGTCCACATAAATGATATATGTAACTTTCCCTTGTCCACTGTTGTAGTCACTCCACTGTTGAAAGCCAGCTGGTTGGGCAGGCAGGACCTGGTGAAGCCAAGCTGGCTGTCTTGTATCCCCTCCCTCTTCTCCATATGCCTTAGCATAGCTTCCAGGAGGATCTGTTCCATGATCATCCCAGGCATAGAGGGGAGGCTGACAGGTCAGTAGTTCCCAGGGGTTGTCCTTTCAATTTTTTTAAATGTTTCCCCTTTTTCAGTCACCTGGAACTTTACCTGATTGCCATAAAGTTTCAAATATCGTGGACAGTGGCATGGCAACTGCATTAGCCAATTCGCCAGGACTCTAGGATGCATCCCACAGACTTCTGTACATTCAGATTCTTAGGTGGTAATGAACTTGATCTTTATTTGTAGTGGGAGGGACTTTGTTCCCCCAGTCTCCATGCTGCTGTCCATCTACTTGAGAAGTGTGGGAAGAGAGACTGCCCTTGAAGACTGAGGCAAAAAATTTGTTGAGTGCTTCAGCCTTCTCCTCCATCCATTGCTGCCAGTTTTCCAACCTTGTTTAAGGGGTACACCTTCTTTGACCTTCCTTTTCTGATTAACATACCTGTAGAAATTCTTCCTGTTATTATATACATCCCTTGCCAAGTTCACTTCCAGCTTCACCTTGGCCTTCCTCACACCATCCCTAAAGAACCAAACTTCATCTCTATACTCTTTCCAGAATACTTGTTCTTGTTTTCACTGCCTATGAATTTGCTTCTTTCCCTTCAGTTTGACCAGCAGTTCCCAATTTACCCATGCCAATCTCTTGCCTTCCTTGCCCAATTTCTTGTCCACAGGTGTTGCTAGCTCTTGCACTTTATAGAAGACTTCCTTAAAGATCTGCCAGCTCTGATCTGCTCCCTTGTCCCTGAAGGCAGTTTCCCAGGGGGTTCCACTGACTATCTCCTTGAAGAGCTGGGAACTTTGCTTTCCTAGAGTTCAGGGGCCTAATTTTACTCCTTTCCTGACCCATATTCCTCAGGACTGCAAACTCCACCAGTGCATAATCACTGCAGCCCAAGTTGTGATGTCCCAGATTAGCTGGGAGAAGCTTAGCTCAAGTCTTGGTGTCCCAGACTTATTTGGTACCATCAGATCCAGTATCGCATCCCCTCCTGTAGGGCTGCTCTCTGTTTTCTGGCTCAAGAAGTTATCCTCCGTGAGTTCCAGGAGTCTCCTGAGTTGCCTGCAGCTTGCTGTGCAAGTTTCCCAGCAGATGTTGGGGTGGCTGAAGTGCTCCAGCAGCACAAGAGTCTGCAAGCATAATGCCTCCTATAACTGAAGCAAGAAGGTTGTCAATAGGCAAGCCTGTAAAGTACCAGATACAAGGTTTCCTTTGCTTGGTCTCCGAATCTTACCCACAGGCTTTCAACCTGCTTCATGGCTGTTCTTCAGAGACAACTCTTCACATTCAATCTACCTCTTGATGTAGAGAGGAACCTCTCTGCCTCTCCTTCCTCTCCTGCCTCTTCTCAATAGCCTGTAGCCATTCATTCCAGTCATGTCCTATCAAGTTTCAGTAAAGGCCATAACTTTCTAGCAGCATGGTGGCTTCCACCTCCTCCTGTTTGTTGCATTGATGTGGTCATAAAACACAGAACTGTAATGTAAGTGTGTTTCAGTGCCCTATATAAACTGTGATTGATAGGAGTAAATTTTAGTCTGGAACTGGGTGTTTGAGATCTTACGTCTATGTGTGCTGGTAGCTAAAGAAGCATGCACTTGGAGTGCAAGATAACTTCTGAGATTAACATAATTCAACTCATATTTCTTAGTATTTATGTTTTTGGCTGTAATCTAGTTTATTCAACGGTGCTATGCTGAATGTTTCCATGAAATAACAGTTTGTACATACAGTATACCAGGGAACAGCTTCATCTGAAAAACAATGTTTACAAGTCATGGAGAAAAGAAAGATGGACAGGGGATTCTGGGTTAGTGTCTTGGTCTAGTTCATTATGCAGCTTCCAGGCAGCTGTGTAGCATCAATCACAGTGGTGAAGAACACTGTCGTGTAAAAGGGAAAAGCAATTAAAATTTGCTTATGATGGTGTAAACATCAGTACCACCACAAGTCTTACTGTCTTTGCTTTGTTTTTAGGGTATCTTGGTGAGCTACTAGCATCTACTAATTAAACAATAGTTCTGAACTTCTAAGTTGCGAAGGGCTGGGCAGAGCTCTCTCCTCTATACCACACTGTAGAATAAGAGTCTGGAGTTTTCCTTCCTTTCCTTTCCTTCCTTCCTTTATGATCAAAATCTTTTTCTTTGCTTTCTGAAAGGTCCTCTGGTGTATGTCAAAATTATACTTCAACAAAGTATAATGTTGAATGGTATTTGAATTGCAGCAAGGTTTGAAAGGAAAGATTACTTGTGTCCACTGTTTACAGCTGTTCACTGACCCCATATCAGTAGTTCCTCAAAAGAAAAAAGGAAATTCCATCCAGAAGCTTTAGTAGTAGTGGTTCCCTGGGGTCCTCCTATAATTCTTCCACACCTAAACTTGAAGGTCAGAATCCTGGTGACAGAGTTGAAGTATTGTCTACACTACGTTTTCATATAGGTTTCAATGTTATTTTCTGTCGGTGAGAGTGTCAATGCTGTGAGCAAATGACAAGGTCTCACTGATCCTTAGCAGCTTCACCTGCCCTCCATTTGCACCACCTGTCCATGGGCCCAGGATCCTCGCTTCAGGCCATTCTGCAACCTTCAATCCCTGCCCTAGGTATGCCAGTTTCCAGCTCAACTATATCAGCTACTATGCCTGGTTATGGGTCCTGCTGATCTGGACTGGCTCTCAAACTGATGCACCTGCATTATCACTGTGGAGCTGCCCAAAAATCACTCAACTGGATCCTGATCCTGGCTGCTATCACTGGACCTGGTCCTGATCTGAACCTTTGAACTGACTTCCCAGCTTGACCTCAGACCTGCCTCAGCATCAAGAACTTGCTTGTTGATCTGGGCTCTTGGTTGAACCCAATTACCATCCCTAGGACTGCTCTGCTGCCTCATTTGGGATTGCATGCTGGGTGAGGAGACTCATGCCCTACAAGCTGTGACATCATACTTGGCTCCTCCCTCTCTATCTCCTAGAGAGCCACTGGCCATTGCTGCACTCAATGTAAACAGCTGTTATTTTAATGCATAAGAATGGGTAAATTTAAGATCCTATTCTCACTGCCATAAGGGTTAGGTCTGGAATAGAGTCTAGATTCTATTACAGGCACAGTGCTAATTGCTATAATCTATTTATTCATTTGCTAAATAATCCCCCTGGATACTGTGTGGGTTATCACCAGCTGAATCCTGAAGTTCACTGTATCTGTACATTAAAATAGCCACTACATCCTATCTAAGCAATGGTTTAGAAGAAGGGAAAATGGAAACATAGGAGTTTAGCAGTATCAAGGTAAGTGGATGTGTTTCTGAATGGTATTCAAATGAGTAAAGTAGCTATGTATTTCTGTCATGTGCGTGTTCTTTAGTGGAGTGTAAACCTATGGAAATGACAGCAGAAGCTGTTCTAATGGCCCAGAGATAAGGTGTTCTTAAGAAGAAAGGTACCTTACAGTCTCATAGCTGGGCCAACAGCATGATGTGCTTAAGAAAAACAAGATTTACTTACTTCTCTAGCTGGGGTTGCTGTCAGAGGAAGGAGTAGACTTGTTACACTTAATACTCAAGTCTGTATATGTATAATTGTCACAATGCAAGATGAAGGATGAAACAAAAGACGGATGCAGTAAAACAGCGATGGTCATATTTGACTTGGTCTTTTTGCCTATTGTTAGAGGACTTTATGACATACAATTCAGTTTTGTTAAAGGAAAGGACATTACTGTCACTTGACATTTCCTGGGTTTTAGAGACTTGCACTGAAATTTTTTGAAGGGCACAGGCAATTAAATCTACACCAACATTTTGTATGGCAGCAAATAAAAATAATGTTTAAAACAGTGTGGTTTTTTAGTAAAGTTAGTTTTGTTATTTTCAAGGTCTAGATTGAAGAAGGATTATGATGACTTTAAAAGACATCCAGACCATGATAAATTTACCAGAGAATTGTGGAGTAATGATGAAAGTGAAGTTGATTCTGGCAAAGAATCTTTTGCAGTAGTATGCGGTAAATCATCAGAGTCTGCAGAACATATAGAAGTTCCCAAAAAAGATCACTCAGACAATGGTAAGCGTTTACTGGAATTCAGTAGTTTGAACTTGGTTCAGGAGCTGAATCAAGTTGATTTGGGAACTTCGTTTTTCCTTGTGAACTTGTGTCCTGCTTTTTACCTTAACTGCTACTGTAATAATACAAAAATAGCTTGTGATGCATATCTGTCAGATGTAGACTTGAAGATGGCAGACATGACCAAGATGAAAATTCTGCTTTATTCGAGTGTTTGCCATTTTTTTGTGCTTAACTATTTCTATGATAACATGGTAGACCTGTGTGTTATTTACTCTTATGGTAGGCTGCCCTTGGCTGGCTGCCAGATGCCCGCTTAGCCACTCTGTCACCCCCCTTTCTTAACAGGACAGAAAGAGAAAACAATGTAGTAAAGCTCAAGGGTCAAGATACAGACAAGGGAGATTACTCAACAGTTACTGTCACAGGCAAAACAGACTCACTTGGGGAGAATTAATTTCATTTACTGCCAATTAAAAATAGAGTAGGATGGTGAGAAACAAATACAAAAGCTAAACCTCCCCCTTTTTCCCATCTCCACTTTCTGAGGCTCATCTTCATTCCCAATTCTTCCACCTCCTCCCCTGTCAAGTGGCACAGGAGGGATTGGGTCTGGGAATTGAGGTCAGTTCATAAGAGTGAGTATCTGCTGCTCCGTCCTTACCCCTGCTTCAGTGTGGAGTCCCTCCTATGGGATACAGTCCTTCACAAACCACTGTAGTGTGGGTCCTCTCCACAGGCTAGAGTCTTTCAGGATAAGACTGTACCTGTGTGGGTCCCCCATAAGCCACAATTTTGTCAGGAGGTACTCCAGTGTGGGCTCGTCATAGGCTACAGCTTCCTTCAAAGCATATTCACCTGCTGTAGAATGGGGTCCTCAACAGCCTGCAGCATACATACCTGTTGCAGCATGGTCCTCTATGGGAGTGGGTCAACCTACTGGATCGTAGTCTTAACAGCCTGTAGGGGAATCCATTCCAGTGCCTGATGCACCTCTTTCCCCATCTTCTTCACTGACTTTGGTGTCTACAGGGTTGTTTCTCCTACCATTTTTCCTCATTCCGTTTTGTCACACTCTTCTGGGAAGCATTTTCCATGAGATGTCAACAGCTTGGCAGGCAGACTCAAGCTTTGGTTGCAGTGGATCTGTTTTTGAACTTGCTGTGTCTAGCACAGGGCAACTCCTGGCCTCCGTCCTCACAAAGGCCCCCCACACTGCCAAAACCTCAATGCATGCCCCCTCTGTCCACTTGGCATTTCTGCCTGCATCCTCAGCCCTCTTACACACTTCATGCATCCCCTGCTCACTGGTGCGCCCAGCTTGATGCTCAGTATGGAACTGGGCATTCACGTCTTTGTCCCACAGGCACCCCACTCTCACAAGTCCACCTGTTCTGCAAGTCCAGACCCCAGGCCCTCCTGCTCACCAGCTATTCCAGCTTGAAGTTTACCAGTGAATGTGCACATGCAGCCCTCACACACACTGGATTTGGGGATGATACAGATACTTGCCCCACAGCAGCTGGCACCAGCACACAGGCTGTGACATCTTGCAGCTACCCGTTCCTCTGCGCATCCCTTCATGGATTTATGTAGCTCTACCAGTTCCCTCACCTCTCCCAGCCCAGTCTCCACGATCTCCCCTGGTTTATAATCCTACCAGATGTCAAGTCCAGGTTGACCTTCCTGCAAGGGTTGTCTGCAGTTTCTTTATAGCCCGTAAGCCAGTGTGATTGGTGAGGTTATTTCTTGTCATTGTCTCCATGTTTATTTTGTTAGGTCTGTGTCTCTGTATATTTTTTTTCCTGGCTTCTCCCATTTTCCCCTCAAAACAACCTTGCTGGAGTAAACTTTTTCACACTCTTACATGCCATAACATGAATGACTAGGTTTGGTTTTGCTCACTGTCTCCTGTTGTTGGTCAGGTTTCAGTCTCTGTATGTTCCTGTTTATTACTTCCTCCTTTCCTTACTCCCCCCGTTTTGCATTGAAAAAGGTCTTGAACCAGATGCCTTTAAAAGAAGCAGACATTTCCTTCAACATACCTTTATTCTTGCAAAGTAGCGTATTGCTTTTAGCTAGACATTGTGAAATTGTTATGTGGAAGTGTCAGTTTCAAACATGTAAAATGCAGTTTCTGTTTTAATATCCTTGCAGATGAAATGAAACTATTAGAGATGAATTTACCTGCAGGAAAAAACAGAATTCTGAAAAAAGAATCAACTTCTAAAGAAATTCAGAAGACATTGCCCAAGTGCATTAAACGACAGTTCAATCAAAATAGTGGTCTGGATCAAAGCACTAATGAGCTTTCACCAAGGAAGAAAGCTAAGCTGAGCCCTATTGAGGCTGTGGTCCGGAGTTCAGAAAGTAGCCTACAGCCGGATAGTTGTTTGACTGAGCTGAAACAATTTGAAGGATCAACTTTAGGGTTGTTTTCCTTGACAGATCCTACAACATCAGTATCAAACTTTCTGAAAGGGACCAAACCAATTCAGGCCTTGCTTGCCAAGAATACTGGGAACAAAGTGACTCTAACAAATCAACTGTCACCTCCCGCAGGCATAAATGTATCAACTTCTGAAAAGTCAGTTTTACCACCTTTGGAATCATCACTGATCAAACCAGCATTGCCCTGTCAGACCAATTCAAAGACTCCCTTGCAAATGTTATACAAAATGCCAAACGGCCACTGTGTACCAGTAGACCTTCACAATAACTCAGTGAAAATTCAAATGCAAACTGTGATTGACCCTAAAACTGGAGAAAAAGTCATGCAACAAGTTCTTATTTTACCTAAGAATTTTCTTCTGCAGCAGAAGGAAGAAAAAATTGTGTCCAAGGACATTCAGCCACTACAACAAAAATCATCTGAGCTACACTGTACATCTTTACCAAAAATGTCAAATGTCAGTGTTTCCTTAACACCTGTTCTGGTAACAGGGCCTGCAAATGCTACCACTCACTCACCTACTACAATTTTTAGCAAGAACATTGCCCACTCATCACAAGTGACTGGTCCCATGAACACTATACAACCATTGCCTGATGTAACTTCATCAGGTAATTTATTATCATCAACAGTAAAGGTGAGCCAAACTGAAACTGACAAAATCAGGACTAGAGTTTCGACTGCTACATTCCCTGTGTCTTTGACTTCACCTGCTCTTTCCACAACTAGCCAGTCCTTGGTACCAGCAACAGCATTAAGTGGGTCTACAAACACTGATTCTGCCTGTCATAGTCTTACATCACCGCAGCCAACAGACTCCTTTGAAACTAGGCAAGAGCTGAAAACAATGTGTGTTAGAGAGTCACAATCTATTCTGGTCACAACACGAGGTGGAAACACAGGAATTGTTAAAGTACAAACAAACCCAGACCAGATTTCACCTAGTAGTTTATCTTCTAGTTCAGTTTTCACTTACGCATCTCAACTTCAGGCATTTCTTATTCCAAAATCCACAGCATTATCAGGCTCTACTCTTCCATCTGTAGCAACAGTCACATCTGGTCTCCCACATATTGGACAATCATCTCTTTCTGGATTTGCCCCCTCAACAACTACTTCTGTTAACATTCCAACTTTCTCAGCTAATTTTACCCAGACAATGGAGAAAAATATCAAATTCACACTACAGCAACCTGCTATTGGAGACACTTCAGGTCAAGTAATAGAGAACTCCTGCAATGTGCCCTCTCCCTTATCCTCCATTTCATTAGCTGGCAATTTGATGTCCACAACTCCAAACAGCCCTGGTAGTGTGACTAGCATTGGACAAAATAACACTGTCGTAACTCCAAATTCTTCCGTGCAGCATCAAGGGGATACTAAAACAAATTCTGTTACACAATCTGAGTCTAATTCAGCAACAAGTGGAGATTTAATCAGTGGTACTCCCATCCAGAAATTTACATTAGTCACAAATTCACCAATTTTATCTCCCTCTGGGGCATCAGGAGTCAGTATTACACCCTCTTCCACATCCACTTCTGTTAATGCTCAGAAACTGGTTTTCGTTAACACACAAATTGCCAGTGGCCCATCAACCACAAATCTAGTTGTAGAGTCATTGAAACAGAACCTTCCATCTTCCCTAACCAAAACCTTTGTTAATGCCACGGAACAACCACATTTGGTTCTGATCCCATCTACAGTAGGAGCACCGATAAGAATAAATTCATCACCAACTATTGCTCAAGTAAAAGATGTAAAAATTGGACTAAATATAGGTCAGACCATTGTAAATACTAAAAATAATGCACAGGAGGCCCCACCAATTAGTATATTGCACTCAGCCATTTCTAAAGGAGAAGACAAAAAGAGTATGGGCTTGGCTCTCTCTTTGACAAGTAGTAGTACTATGGTTCCTGTTCCAAGTTTTGCTGTGTCAGCTAATGACTTGGTATGTGTTGCAACAAAAGCTGAAAATGCCTTTACAGTAACAACAACAAATGCATGTGTAGAATCTTTTTCAGTAACACCAAGTGGGACTTCCTCTGGGACACAGCCCACTGTCTTGATTGGTGGCAATGATCCCTCACAAATAAGGCCAGTTCAGAGTAATCAACTTTGTACATCACAGATTGGAAATACTATGGGTATATCAACTGTGAAAACAGGACATCTTGCTTCATCTGTGCTGATTTCAACAACACAACCAACAGTATCTCCACAAAACTTAGCATCTGCTTTGCAACTTCCATTCATTACCTTGCCTGGATCTGCAGCCAACCCGCACAAGGTGTTACATACAGTTCCTCAGTTGGCAACAGCTGCAGCTTCTCTTCCAGTACCAAAAAGCCAGTTGCCCGCACTGCTTCAGTTTCAGTCAACAGGAGCCTCAGCTGCTATGTCAAGTCATGCAAGTGTTGGCAAACTTCAGAGTGTGTTGCCCTCTCCATCACCAAATACAGGTAAAGTCATTAGTTTTCCCAGTTTTTCTGCCCTACAGTGCCAGCAGGTGCCTGCCAGTACAGAGAAACAAAGTCAAGCTTACATTTGTGCTTCTACTGCTCAGATGTGTGCAGCTTCCCCAGCTGTAACAAGCAAAACAGGAGGTCAGTTGAATGAATCTTGCATTCAACAGAAAATAGTCATTAACACTTGTATGCCTTTGGCACCTGGAACTCAGATAATGATTAATGGTACTCGTTTTGTTGTTCCCGTACAAGGCCTTGGAGCTGGCAGCCACGTTATTCTTCTCTCCTACAATACAAAGCAAACTCCTTTAACTATTAACCATGATCAAGAGGGTCAAGGTGTACCGGTTGTTAATCCAATAACCTCGAAAATCGTCTTAGCACCAAGTAATTCTTCAAGTTGTCAAGTATCAAAACATCCTTTGGAAAGCTCTACAAAAATAGTGAACTCTTTTGGGGCTGCAGATGCTTTACCCATTGTATGTGCAACACCCCAGATATTTAGTACTCCAGCTAGCTCATGTACTCCACTGTCTGAAGTAACACTGTCTGTGTCTTCAGTGACAAAATCTCCTAGTAATGTTGTAGCTACATCTTCTGTTGTTTCTGCCATTCGTCCTCCGAATTCTCATTTACCAAGCAACACTTCCATGTTTCATTTAGACACTTCTATCAAAAAGCTGTTGGTCAGTCCAGAGGGAGCCATTTTGAACGCACTAAGTACTCCAGCACAAAAAGTTTCTTCCTTGTCTTCATCACTGCCTCCTGCTGTTGTGTCCACAAGCAGAAATCCTACCACTGTCTTTCCTGCATCTCAATCATCTTGCCGTGACAAACTTGACAAAGCTGCATCCTGAATTTACTGCAAATGAGCCACTTTGAAATTTTGGGGCATTCTTCAGACTTTGGAAGTTGATTTATTCAACATTACTTAAGGTTGCAGTTCTTTCCTGTATACCTGTGGGGATTAGGAGGAAGAAAGAATTTAGTTTGTCAGAAGTTTTCAGAGAGTTCTTTAGTAAAAAGGTCAGAAATGGCCAATGAGTTTATTAAAGAGTTTGGAGAAATCTCGCCTTTTGCACAAGTTCCATCTTACATTATGGACTGTTTGCCAGTGTGCTTATGACAGTATATGTCTCCTTTTTATTTGTCAAATTTATTTTTGATCTGTTGCTTTAAAGAAAATATTTATGCATTGTAAAAATGCAATCTATGGTATAGAATTGTACATATTCCTGAATTCCTAACAATCCATACTAAACAATATGTACAAAGAACTATGCTGTCTTATTTATGTTTGGTTTACATATTGTATAGTTTTTTAAGTATTTTAGTAACTTTGGACCATTGTACTGTTTAGCAACAATGCAGAAGAATCTGCATACAATAAATCAAGTTGCTTTACTGCTATGTGTTGGCAATAGTTAAAAATATGTGTGTCTGTTACACCCTGACAGAATACATACACACATACATACATGCATACATACATACATACATATATGTGTGTGTGTGTGTGTGTGTGTGTATGTATATATGTATACACACGGTATATGGTAGAATGAAATTATTTAATCTCTTTTGCTTTTCACTGATTTCACATTTCGTAGGAGTTGGCAGGAGTTGACAGGAAGGTCTTCTTATTGCTCCTCATGATACCGGGCAGGATAACCCTACTTCATCCGTTCATAATAAATATTTGGTTATATTGCCTAAAAAACTCAAGTGGCTTTCCAGAACCAGTCTGAGTCACATTGGTTGCTCTTAGGGACTACCATGTTTTGTCTTAAAGCCCATAGATCTGTTGAACAGTTCATTATTATCTTTTTTACAGCCTTGTAAGCATTTCCATGTATTTGGTAACTGTAACAAGGTGACTCATTAATCTTCTGTCTGGCCATAACAAGCTAGCCATTTTTTTCAAGAGTCATGCTTCCTAGATCTGTTTTTTTTCCTTTAGTTTGTAAATGGTGTATCTGGAAGGATAGCATTAAACATCACACAGTATTAAAGGAAGCTTTATTAGTGATTTGGGGATAATTCATATATTACGTAAACCTTCCCTTTTTATTCAGTGCATTCAGTATTAGTTGGTTTAGTTTCAGCTTTTGATCTGATAAAACTTTTAGGATATTTTCTGCAGATCTGCTGAGTTCACATTTGCCTGCTGCAGTGCTCATGGAGACAAGTTTTTTCTTGTCTTCTGAGATTTTGCATATAAAGAAAGGGTGCCCATCTTATTTTATGGAAGATGATAATGTTAGAATTGCTGTCTTTGTATGTGTTGGGTTTTTTGTAGAGTTTGTTTGATTGTTTTTATCTAGAAACTAGAAGGGGAGATTTCAGAAGAACTTATAAATGATAGTTGCCTTTTTAATAGCTGTGACTTCAAAGGGGATAAAAGCTTACATGTCTGTATTTAGCACCATTCTTAGACTGAGTTTCAACAATATGAAGCTTCAGGCTTGGCTCGTCATCCTGTTGAATTTTCTAGTTCCCTTACGCTGTACCAGTTTTGCAGTTTGGATGTTGGGTTGAAGAATGGGACCACAACTTACTCCCTCTGTGTCGGCTGCCCTTTGTATTGTTCTAAAAAGTAACCTGGTAACTAGTTAGCTAGAGTTCTGGGAAAGTGAGGGGAAAAAGGCTTGTGCCTTCCACGGGGACCTTTCCTTTTGTACTAACTAAAAAATTTGCATTGGGAAACTGCATCTTTCTGGATCACAAATATCCATCTTATATCAGGACTGGGAAAGATGAAAGCTGTCGGTTTTGAGATGAGAGAAAGTTTGTTTAAATTGTAGAAAAAGCTGCCTACTATGCCTTTCCTATGTCTCATTAAAGGTGTTTTGTAATCAGTTTTGAAAACACCTCATGTTTGCCAGGTGTCTGTCTGTCAGAGTATGAAGGATTTTTAAATCCAACTGCGTTTTACAGTTGAATGCTGCAGATGACTTTTTGCAAGAGAGGAAGATGGCAGAGAATGGCAGTCTTCATGGACATTTTACATATCTAAAACCATACATACCAAGAACTCATTTTATTTCCGTTTCACTGGTGGAACCTTGGGACTTGCATTCTTGGATTTTTTTCTTTTCTTGCAACGGCTGTTTGTACCTTTTTTTTTTTAATGTATGTTTGTTGTAAAGCAAATATCTACATTGTTTGGAAAGCTCTAAAATAGGTTCTGCTATTACAGATATTCTTCATGGAGAAAAAAAATCTTGCATGACAATTTTCTGTGTGGTGATGTAGTAGAAAGATTTATGCTATA
>WEIV01025717.1:1613-61414 GCA_013390005.1 Calyptomena viridis
GGACCACACTGAGTCATCTGGTCCAGCCTCCCTGCACAAGCAGCATCATCCCAGAGCACACTGATGGTTCTTACTTACCTCCAGTGGGGTATATTCCACAACCCCTCTGGGCAATCTGTTCCAGTGCTTGGTCATGCATACAGTAAAGAAGTTCTTCCTCATATTCTGGTGAAACTTTCTGTGCATCAGTTTCTGCCCATTGCCTCTTGTCATGTATACTAGGGCTTCATTTTTTCAGTTTAAATATTTTAGTTTCTCTTAAGTTTTAGTGTACCATGTCTACTGTCTCTGATACTGTTTCCTATTTCGTGCCTATTTGTATGGAGAAATTTCATGTTTTCCATGGGACTTCATTATGGCGTGGATGTAATCTGGTTAATTTTTACTCCTTAAAGAGTAAGTTATTTGTAATTTTTGTAACTAAGAATTCAAGTTACAAAAGGAACTATTTCTTAAATCTGACAACTCTTTCAAATAAATAAAGAACCTAAAAAAAACCCTCTAAACAAACTTCCACCTTTTGTTGCAGTCTTTAAACCTTATTTGTTGCAAGGTCATGAAAAATACTTAAAACTTTGCATGGTATAATTGAAAGGTTAGCACAATAACTACCTTTCAGTGTTTTGATGAGGCTTAATAGATGGTGAAATACCCTACTGAAAACTCACTGTAGATTGCAGATCTCATGTGGTGTGGTCTGGTTTAAATAAACATCACAGAAACACAATTCGAGGTTGNAGACTTGGAATTGACCAACAGGTACAAAGGGAAATTTCCCTTCTATTGTCATCCTGAATATTAAAAAAAAACTAGCTGGTAGAAACCTCTGATTTCTCCTGAATGTAAAGACTTCTGTAAGATGAGCACAGGGATGACTTGGATGATTTGAAAAAGTGAACCTTTGTGAACAGAAGCCTGTGCTTTGAGGAGAGCATTGAGTGCATCAGAACTAGGTGGCAATGACATGAGCTGATTTTTTGTTTTCTACCCCTTGATTCCAGGCAAGTTCAATTAGGGTAGCTTCTCCACTTGAGGTACCTCGTTTTCTCTGTATTGATTGGCCTGAATTGACTGAAGGAATATTGTTCTCTCTTTTGATGATTGTCTGATTTAATACTATATTCCAGGCACTGCCAAAGTTCAAACCTGGTTCTCTTTGTGTTATTGCAGTCAAGACTCAGAAACCACTAGAAACTATCCTGTTCTTCCCTTCGAGTCATTTGGGATAGAGGGGGGCATCCTTAGACAAATCTCAGCTTGGTTTTCTTGCTATGGAAAAATGTTCAGTTTCCAGTTGGTCTGGTGGAACAGATCTGTCAGAACAGATGAGTAACAGCTTGTTTCTGTTTGCTGTGCTGAGTTACTGAGCCTGGAGTCTGACAGGAGCTTGGTCTTTCCTCGCTTGAGAGGCCCATGAAATTATAGCGTAAGAAGATACTATGGGGGTGCCCTTTACTTTTTGGAGGTTGATCCTCTGACCTTTTCTGGGTAGTATCAGTTCCAGTGTTAGCTTCGTTTGAAACTGCCCATGGTTTTAACTACCCTGATCACAAATACTTGGAAGATGCATAAGGAGGAGTGTCACAGGGAGCCTTCTGAGGAACTCGAAGTCCACAACAAAATGTTCTAGGGATATGTTAAATATATGAAGTCTTTGCAGAAATCCCAAACTGTTACCCTGGTTCAGTCACTGTGCTTTATATCAGCAAGTAGGAAACACTTAACCTGCATCTAATCATGCAGCTCTAACAAATGTGGAATAGGTTTTGTCCAGGAATGACATTCCAGGTTGTTATACTGGCAGTAATGAAAGAGCTCACAGAAGGAATCCCTAACAGATATCCTGTGTTTTTTAGACCAAATTGTTAGGTGTTTACCTCACAGAACTTCCTGTGCTGTTTCACTGCACATTCCTCAAGGAAATGTCAGCCTTCATGGCATAGAGAAGAGGAATTAAGAGGATTATGTTACAAATCCAGTGAAGAAATTTCATCCTATATGATTTTCCACTATTCTTGTACTGAAATTTCTGAACAAGTTCAGAAGAACCAGACGCAGCTGCGTATCTCTGCAACATAATTTTTTTTATCTTTTTTTTACTCAGATTAGAACTTCAGAGGAATTTTTGCCTCCTACTCAGCATTACTTTAGTTTTGTGGTTAAGGAGAGGTAGGGCTTGTAAATTAAAGGTCGAAGGAAGAGTATTTTCATTTGTTCCACCAAACATCATCCTACCTTATTTCCCATCAGTCGTACTGGAAATTACTTTACATAAATTACCTTACTTGTTTGGGAGAGGTGATTTTTCTCTTTTCCCCTTTGTAGTTATCTGAAAGCCAGCCTCTGACATAAACATTTACATTCCTATTTACATCAGAAATATTTTATTAATGAGAGAACTTGATTCTAGCAGTTAGTCTATACATATCAGAGACTTTCTTTAATCCTCTGTGAAAATTAAAAATATAAAGTAAGTGATAGTTTGCTCACATGGATAGAAAATTTATAGTTAATCTCTTCTATACATGAGTTCCTGGAACTGTAAATATTAAGTAAACAGCCCCAAAACTGTATTTGTCTATGTCTGAAGGGTAAGAGCCTGTCACACAGGAAAATCTATTCAAATTGTCAATGTCCAGACTATTCTTGTTCGTAGTTTTAACCCAGCTTAAAATCTTCTCAGCTTTGAAGTTTGTTTCTTTGTTCAGAAAGTCAGTTTTCAAAAGTTTTTGTCTGTTTTCTCTTTTAAAAGAGTGCTTTAGTTGTGCCTTGTTTCCTCTTCATCAGTGGGTTACAGCTCTTTTCTTATAGGTCTTCACTGCCATCTAGTGGCTGTAGTTATTCAAAAGACTTGGGTTAGAATAAAGCTGAAATGAGAAAGGATATAAAACTTGGGATTTTTTTTCTGGTGTTCTAACCAGTAAGATAAATATAAAAGAGTACGTGAGGAAGAAAGGTGAATGTGTCATGTGTGATTTATGGTATTATACTACTTGAAATACAAGGCCTTTTCTTTTTTGCAAAGTGTTGCTCTGTTAATAAACAAAATATCTGTTGATATTTTTAGTCTGTGAATAACTTCATCATCAAGCTTGTAATTGATGAGAAGAGATTCATCCGTTAACACTGACAAGATCTTGTATTGTCATTTTGGTTTGAGAGTTCAGAATTTCTGTAGTGTGTTACTTGAAAGCTTCTTCCCCACAAAATTGCATTTCCTTGCCTTGGAGTTGGTTCATAACCCACATTTAAAAAGTATTGTTCATGGAGGACCACTTTTCCCCGATCTGGGATGGCAGAGCAGTTTAGGCCTCGGCTTTGCTCTCTACAGCAGTTTGGGGCACGGGCGTTGCCCTCACTTGACCCCTTTCCAGTCTAATAAAAATGTGACTCGTGCTTATCCTCTTGCTTCCTTCCCACACACACACACATATGTATATGTCCATGTGTGTGTATTTTTTTTAATGTTACCATAATTATCTACAGTAGGAATCTTCTCAGTGTAGTGCTAAAACTGGTGTTTTCTATTTCCCTAAACCATACTCAGTTGCAGCAACCAGTAGATGAGCCTCTGAGTAGATTTCTGACAACAGCTGTGGTATTTACAACTAGATGTAGGGTGATATAGGGCATAAAAATTAAGTTGATCATATAGAAAATAAATATACATGTTGTACTTTTAATAGGAATTTTATGATCTTGACCAGTGTCATTGCACTGTTTCCCTCACAAACATAAGTTCCTTTAGTTTTTTCTTCAGGTAGAGAGAAGCATTTGAAGGAAATTAGGTCATGTCATCTGTTCTATTTGAAATCAATGCAGTTGAAAAGTAGGAAATGCATTCCTGGTGTTCAAATCAAAAATTTGTAGTAGTAGGGGAAGGATTTAATTGGCACTTGACAGAAACTCATGGTATACTTAAATATACTCCTACTGCATCATTCAGCACTTTCATGAAGGAAGTTGTAACAGAGGTCAGGTAGCAGAAGAATAGGAAGCAAAAGGTGTAATTGCAATCTAAAAGAGATACACAATGTGTGCTGTTTGATAATATTTTTTTGCTGCTTACTCTATTCATGGTGATTTTCAAATTTCAGAATCTCCATTCTTAGAGCAATAAAGTTACAATAACCCATTCTGATGTCAGATAACTACAATTTTAGCTTCATGAATCATGGCTGGGCTAGTGGAAGTATTCTCTTGTGCTGCTACTGTCAAAGTGTTAAATGTTATTTTTGTGTTGGTTTATTGTGTGGTTTTTTGACAATTCCATCAGGAAACATCTGCTTTGAAAATTGGCAAGTTTCTACCTATCAGCTTGGTTCTCTATGTCCCGCATTTTCAGTTGGAAGAAAAATATTCCAGAGCCTTCATATGACCCATGGTTTACCCCAAAGAATGAAATATAAATAGTAAAAACTGGCTCAATAAGCACAGGAAAAAATGTTAATTGTCAAACTTTGAATAGGTTGTTACTGCAAGAGGCTTTCTCTTAGTTCCTAATTCTCTATTCACCAACATTTCTGTGCTTCAGAACGGTGCAAAGGCAATAAAAGGAGCAAATAATTTTTAAGTCTTTGCTGAAAGGGATTATCATCATGGAGGAAATATAGCATTTGTTCCTATTTGTTTAGAATTAAGTTTAAAAAGCAACCTGTAGGAGTAGTTTCACAAATTAATTTGGATGCCGCAAAAATGCAGAAATTTTGATGTCACATAGTGAGTTACTTTCTACAGATCCTCTTTTGTAAGTGGTCTTTTTTCAAACCAGACCATGATACTTTTGAAAGACTTTGATAAATATTTCAGGTATATGCATATTGGTATAGCACCCATTTTGGTTTTTCTTTAAATAGAATGAGTGCAGGTGAAAAATTTTGACTACAGATTTATTGTCAAGAAAGTAAGTTTGGAGGGTTTTTTGCCTGCAGGCAATAATTGTTGTTCGTTGTCACTGAGACATTTTAAATAGCTGTAAAGCAAAATCTGGTTGGTTGTTTCTTTGGCAAAGAATACACATTATTTGTGTCCATTAACTGAAAATACTACAAATATTTGCATTCATTTATATTAATTCTTAATATTTACATTTTTTTAATTATGTGATTATTAGCGACACTGGTTTCATCTATTAAGAATTCTGTTACTTAAAAGAACATTTTAACATGTAACATCTATTTAACATCTGTTAAATAAAGATAATCTTGCTGAATAGGTGAGATCAAGATGTGTTTTAGACTGAATTTTCAGACTAAAACTGACTTCCACTAATGAAGGTTTGTATGGTGTTTAGTAGCAATAACTAGTATTTAGGTTGGAAAAGACCTTTAAGATTGAGTCCAGCTGGTAACCTGGCACTGTCCTTTCTCTCCCAGGGCTCCAACAGACACTTTAGAAATGGAATAATTTTGTCCTCTGATCATTTTCCCATGACTGGGAGCCTGCAGTTCAATTCACCCACACCCTGACTGCTCCTGCCCACTGCTGCTGCCTCAGTGTGGGGTCTGTGCCCCCTGTCCAGAATTCAGTTGTCCCAAGCCAAATTAGAAAACAAAAATCCTACCTGCCTGTCACTGTGGGTCACTGTTTGATTTCAGAAGCACCAAGTTAAGCACTACTCTCCAATTTGAAGTAAATAGAATAATTAAAAACTTTCTCAGGTTCCTTCCCCTTTGTGCCTCTTTAGCTGCCTCACAACTGGATGTACCCATCCTGCTTTTTTATATTGGATCCTAAGGAAATGAGGTAAAAACACTGCAGCAATTTACTTACTGAAACCAAACATTTTCAGGATTTGGGCTTTAACAATTTGCAGGAACTTCAAGACTGATGCATTGTATTATAATGCTGAATTTAATTTTCAACATGTTGCTGTAAGTAGCATCTAGACTGATTACAGTCAGTACTGCTGAAGACTAGATCTTATCTTTTACAGTTACCGATGAAGATATAAAATCATCTATTCCATTTAAAAAACTAAAGAGAAATTTATGCTTGGAAGGAATAGACTCCATATTTGCTAACGACAAAATACTGGATCTTTAGGAATTGTAGTCAGCAGTTGTCCATCATATTAGTTTGTAGGACTGTTCTTTGTGCATTAACCACTGCATCATGTTAAGCACCTACAAAAGCAAAAGACTATGATAACTTTTGAGGCCTTTTTACTTTCAGAATCTGTTTGTAAGGGTAGAAGGTGTTTTCATTTTATAGAGGCACAGACCGTAGACTGTCATATATTGAACTGGAAAGATATGTTGTGACAGTGAATCTACTGCTGATTTTCCTTTCTTTTTCTCTTCTCTCTTTTTTTGTTTGCATTTTAGAAAATCTTCAAGGCAAATGAAGGACATACCTGTATAAACTCAAATGCAAAATGCGAATGGGCTGAGAAAGCTTTGGGTATATATCAGTTTGTTTTTCTTGAAAGCTGTGCATAATTTCATAGTATGTTCCTCATTTTCAGGTTCTTTTGTCCTCCTCCATGTGTGTATCTTATGGGCAGTGGATGGAAGAAAAAAAAAGAGCAAATGGAACGGGACGGTTGCACTGAGCAGGAGTCACAACCTTGCGCCTTCATTGGGATAGGAAACAGCGACCAAGAAATGCAGCAGCTGAACTTGGAAGGAAAGGTAGAAGAATTTTAGTAAACCACTCAGATTACTGCAAAGGATATTATAGCTACATGGTGCACATTTCAAGGAATACTCTTGCTTATTTTTGATAACTTTTCTTACATTGTAGCAGATATTATGTAAGTGGTTAAAAAAAAAATCCTTCCAAAATATTTAGGACAGTTAAGTAGATGGATTTGGTTCATAGGGTCATAGCAAGGTACTAACCTTTACTTTTTTTGGTTCTTGATGTGAGGTTATTTGGTAGGCATCAGTGGCTAACTGAAATCTGGTGTCTGACCCAAACTCCGTGTCCCCCTCCTTGGCTTGCATGGATGGATAATCTTGTCAAGGAAGTGTCTGAACATCTGCTGCTAGAAGTGATTTTTAAGTGTCTTTGCATAAAAATACAATTAAAATAACGTCTTAAAAATTTAGTAGACTATTTTTTACAGTGGTGTAAATTGCTTACAAGGGTTTTTTTTAGAGGTTTTTATGATGACTTAAACAGTTGGAAACTATCAGCATGGATGCTCATTTTAGCTGGTTGTTGTATTAAGCAGTATTTTACAGCTACCTAGTATTTCCAGCACAGTCTACCAGAAATGCTTCACATATTGCTGAATAGGAAAGAATAATAAAAGTTCTTTCTGATATTTTTTTTTAAGCTTCTGTTGTCACTTAGTGTAAACACTTAGCCAAAAGCAACTTTCTCTTGGTTCTAAGCCAAATCATTTCCCATCCTTTCCCAAAAAGTTTGGCTCTACACTTTTTTTGCATAGGCAATCTGTTGTGCACGTCCACTATATATATGGCTGTACTCAAATGTAATTTTTTGTAGTGCTCTTAACCCCTCAGGGATGGCTTTGACACAGTTATGGTCTCCATTCATGTTTTTTAGTCCTGGTGAGAAAGACTGTAAAGTAATGAGGTTGTGTGCTAACTTTCACAAAGCTAAACAGAAGTCATAAAAGAAATCCATATGGAAGAGATGAAAAAAGCAGTATCTGATCTATTTTAGAAAATATTGTATCAGATTCCCTATGTTGTTCATAATTAAATATGCATGGTTTCTTGAATTGAGTTGACTTGAAGAAACAACAGTGTGTTTTCATCTACAGAATTATTGCACTGCCAAAACGTTATACATATCAGACTCAGACAAGAGAAAGCACTTCATGTTATCAGTAAAAATGTTCTATGGCAATAGTGATGACATCGGTGTGTTCCTCAGTAAACGGATCAAAGTCATCTCCAAACCTTCTAAAAAGAAACAGTCACTGAAAAATGCAGACTGTAAGTATTTCAGTTTTTTCTATATGTAGCAATTCATTTTGTCTCTTGCTCATTTTTTGTTATATATCTGAGATCTGATTTCAAAGTAAATACAATGAAATTTTCAACTTCTGAAATACAACAAAAAGACAGAACTATATGCATTAGTGTATTTTAAAATATTCCAATATAGATAGGTTACACTGAGTTTTATGCAATCCCAGCTAATTATTTAGTAAATAGAAAAGGTCCATCAAAAAAAACCCCTCTGTTCTGAGGAATGAATCCTTGTTTACCAGTGTATACAGAATGTGCTACTTCAGCTTTCTGAGCTTTTGGATCTCTTAAGCTGCTGTAATCCGGTGTTTAGGATGTTTTGATCAGTATCAAAGAGTTTGCTTTCGGATTGTGATAAATGAGTAGCATCACATTATCCAAACTGCACTTCGTCCCATCACAGCCACCTTCTTACTCCCTCATGCTGTTTACATGTTGGGTTTATTTATTTTTGTGAAGTCATTGGTTAAGAAGTCTGTATGGTGATATTTCACCCAGATTTACTTGCTTACCGTGTTTTTCAGCTAACGCTATCTCTGGTGCTAATGTGGAGTTTGGCACATTTTTGCTTTTCCTCCAATGTTTTTTGCTTGCATACCACTGGAGCACCTCAAGAGAGACCCTTTTTTTTGTGTTTTTCTCTCTCTCTTCACTAGTGCTTTAAAGGGCTCTTCCCTCTGTGTTGGGCTGGAACCCATTCACCTATGGAATGTGGATCTCGTGGCCGCTAGCTTGGCACATGACTAAAGGCAATCTGTTGCTGTGCAGTTCACACCCATGGGCTCCGAGTATGCACTGTTGAATTTGTACTCAGACAGATAGTTTTGATGGACAGGGAATATGAACCAAGCATTCTTCCATAGTAAATGCGAACCAAGTAGAAAAACATGCCCATTTTGATGGCAAAATGTTAGTTGCTGATTTTTTTTTCTAGGGAAGCAAGCTTTTGCATTTCTCTCTTGAGTGATCAGTAAGTTCAGATCTGAGAACGTTTCAAGTTGCATGGTTATAATTTGACCTAGTTACATCTGTCTTCCTTTCAATTGCTTGTGATTTGTAAGAATAATTTTTCCTTATACTTCAAATATACTTCAAATGATTGCTGAAAGTTGTCTAAGTACTTCTCAAGGGCAAGCTAAAGCTTCTGCTCAAATAGTTGGTTATTGGAGAACCATGAACACAGACTTTTCAGCTGGTGAGCACTGGCCCATTTGGCTAAGTAGCAAAATTCTGTGAGCTAGCATGCCTTTGGAGAACAGACACTGTTTGTTATTCCACTTGTAATTTTATGACTATTTTTGGTCTGTCACAAATATAAATATCTCCTAAATTATCAATATTTGATAATTATTTCTTATTTCAAGTATTCTTCAGTTTATTTTACAGTATTTGTGACTTTTTGTTACTTTTCTATGTAATAATCAAGTAATTTTATAATCTCAAGTCTGTATGTGTTCCTTGCAGTATGTATTGCATCAGGGACAAAAGTGGCACTATTTAATAGACTTCGATCCCAAACAGTTAGCACCAGATATTTGCACGTAGAAGGTGGTAATTTCCATGCCAGTTCACAACAGTGGGGAGCGTTTTACATTCATCTCTGTAAGTAAAAACAAAGCAATGTATTTTTCCTCTTCCTTCCCTCCATTCTCACAAAAAAATCTCCATTTTTTCCTCTGTATTAATTGCCCATATGCAGGGGTTTTTTTGTTGCTGAGTATATATTTGATGTGATAGTGTGATGTTAATTGTTCTTTCTATGAGTAAAAATGGTGATTAAAACAAGGAATTTGAAAATTCCTTTTTCTTGCAGTGGATGATGATGAATCAGAAGGAGAAGAATTCACAGTGAGAGATGGCTACATTCATTATGGGCAGACTGTCAAACTTGTATGCTCAGTTACTGGCATGGCACTCCCAAGACTGGTACAGTTTAATTTCTCCAATGCTGTAATTAATTTATAGAAGGCTACTTAATGTAATTCCATAGTAGGGTTTGCATTGTTTACAGTTCTTGGCTTTGTATGTTTCCTTTTGTTTAAACACATTTTATGTGGAAAATGGTACTCACTTTAATAAAAACATATTTTTATATCTGCAGATTAATTCTATAAACAAAGAACAACTTGCAAAATAAGCATAGGGAGTTTTTCAGAATTCAGTCCTGCTGACGTAGGTTAATCTGTATTTTAAAAACAGTACATCCCCCTGAACCAAAATACTTTAAATATTGATGCTGAATGGATGAGTGAAATATTTGCAGCCAGTAGGACTATTCCATGTGTTGAGTTCAGCACAGCTTTAAAAATGGTCTACTGATTTGAACCTAAAAGCACTTCTGTATACTCCTGAGAATACATTATAGCAATATCAGCTTGCAAAAATATTTTTTTACATTTATTAATACTATCTGTTTTAAATATAAAACATGGGGAAGTGCCTTTGGGATAACCAGTTAAGGCTTGTGAACCAAAAAAACCACAACTCTGGATATACAGTAGTGGTTTTTATAAAGTTAATTATAATTATAAATTTTTTCTCCTGTTTTGTGCCCTTGATGCGAGCCTAAGTGGAATTAAAATGAGTTAAAATTACAAGCTACAGATTTTTACTGGCTATAAGGGAGTAACCTTTTTAATTTTTAAAAATAAATTGGTAAAACAGATCTGAATTTAATCAGCAGGTGTTTTTTTTCACTGAACTGAGAGAGGTAAGGAACGATTATTCCTTGCAGTTGTCTTTAAGTAAAATTTTATGACCAACTTCTTTTAAGATACACTATGATGGATTGTTGTTTCCAAAACTGTACTTAAGGACATCTCAATACCTTTAAAGTTAATCCTTATTTTTGACTATTCTCATTCAGCAACTGGTTTGCGACGGAATGTTGTTGATCTTTCAGTGTGGGAATGTTCTGTAGAAGCATATTAATTATTAAAAATAAGATCATGAATAACTGCTCTTCTGCACCACCAAACAGAACTAAAGTAGATTTGCTGAAGCTTGAACTTTTTTCCCCACTCCTATAACAGAGAAAAATAAAATATATATGCATGCAGCCCATTGAAGTAGTACTGTGTGTCACTTCAGTGTTTTCTTGTATCAAAAGCGTTAAGAATTATGAATCTAATATTGGTATTAAAATGGAAGGCATGGGAATGTTAAAAAAAAAATTACCTTTCACTTCCTTTATTGACAGTATGTATGTAACAAAGTACAGAAATTGTCCTAAATATATATGTACCATTTTCACAGATAATTCGAAAAGTTGATAAACAAACGGCATTATTGGATGCAGATGATCCGGTATCACAGCTCCATAAATGTGCATTTTACCTTAAAGACACTGAGAGAATGTATTTGTGCCTTTCCCAGGAAAGAATAATCCAATTTCAAGTAAGTTGTGTAAAACTATTTCATTAGATGAGAAGTGTGGTTGCGAAGTTTTCCCAGCTATTCCCAAAATATGTATGAATGCCATTTTGCAGTAGGTTTTGAATGCAAGTCTAATACTTTGTATTGAAAAGAGAGGATGAAAAGCAACAAACCTCATCTGTCCCTTTCCAAATCTGTTTTTCTTTTCTCATAACCTTCTTCCATGGCTGTCTAGACAATGAATTCTGGTTTCTCCAATGGAAAAAATGGAAACACACTAGAAACTTGTGCATGCAGTCATGATACTGTGGCTTACCATACTGACATATGCCAGTGGAGTTGCACCACTTGTGTGTCCATTTCTAGGTTATAGCAAGTAGGAAATGATACAGTTGATGATAGTCTTGTTTTGTGATGAGCTCAGCAGTTGCCATCTCTTGCTCTCAGCTTAGAGTGTAAAATAAACCTAGACAGCTGTGGCAGTTAACCACAGCTTGTAAAGCCCCAGAAATTTGGTTTGTCTGTAAAGAATATAACTGTCTCAGAAGTGTTTTTTTCTCCAGCAGGTGGAGAAAAATACCAGGTTTTACTCTCACATGTATGTCAGCATGCTTTTAGCAGACGTCCAGCATGGTAATTCCCACCAGACTAACAAAACTGTGACTAAGTTCAGGACTAACTAAGTACTGCAATTTTCTTTAAATGTCTCAATGCAGCTCAAATAGCAAAGTGTTGAAAGATAATGCTGTGCTCTAGGAAGATGGCCACACTTGGGAAAGACTCAGGACTTCCTCAGAACAGCTGTAGCTTTTTGGGTAAGAAAAGTAGAGGTAGGGAAGTGGAAGCTAACTTTTTAAGATTTTCCTTAATTTAAGGGAAGGGACAGGAAGGCTTGGTAAAGGCTCACTTGACTTATGTCCTAAATTGGGACAATGGAATGAGAATATGAAAAGCTTTGTTCCTATTTCAGTAAACATATTCATGACCTGTGTTTCAGAAGGTGGTTCAGTCTGTTGTTTCTACCCACAGCACACAGCAGAGATACATGTATCAATATATACTCTATGGTAGTATATAGAATGATACAGGAGAAAGCTGTGAAATGGAAATGACAATAATTCAGGAGGTCAGCCTTGCTGTTGGGTCTTTCTCAAAGTACTTTATGGGAAGCCCTGAATGAAGCAGCAGCTCTGGCTTGTCTGACAGCTGCTTTAGTTCAGCATCCTGGAATTGCCTGTGGGACTGTCAAGACATCCTGCAGTTTCTGCAGCACTCATGTAGCCCAGTCTAAGAGCTCTGAACTTTCCACGTGGGTAGGAGTTAGCTAAAAGGACAAGCCACTATTTTGAATTCTTTTAGTGGAGTAGGTACCTGCCGCTTCTTTATTAACTTCTATTAACTTCCACATTGGGCTATTCCCATGCTTCGGTAAGTGAAGTCGCTATGGAGATAAACTTTTCTACCTGTTTTTATTTTAAATCAGAAGAAAAAGACCAGTGTATGTAGTATCTTTTCACCTTCTTGCTCTTAAGCATTTGCTTTTCATTACTGTTCCTGTAGTAGAAATCTGGACAAACTATGGTCACTGGAAAAAAAAAGGAAACAAAAACCAAAACCTACAAAACCCCCAAACTTTTCTTTAGAAAGTCTCTCTTGGGTGAATGGAAATAGCCCTGTATAGAGACTTTAGAGGCCTAAAGCAGAGGTGTATAAAGTCAGCAAGTGAATATTAACCTTGACATTCAGTTGCTGAAATAACAGCAACTGCTAGTCTCTTTTTCAACATGTCCATGTGTTCTGGAGAATAGAGAAATAATATAAATAATGCCTTACTGGATCAGAGCACAGTCTATGTCTGCGTGTAACAGCAGCAGTAGGATGTGATGCTGACAGGAAGGAGGTGAATCTGGTTGCTTTTTGCAGCCCAGTGTGGTTGTACTCTGCCAGCATCCACACTGCTTGTACTAAGTGTTGTTAAAGTCTGCATCCTGACTCTTTTAGTACCATTTTGCAGATGTGTACATCGATTGGATTACTTTTGAGTGTGCTGATGTTCTTTTTCTGCAGTAGCCTGTGGCAGAAAGTTCAAGAGTTTCCTGTCCTTTGTGTAGTAAGCTTTTGCTGTGTTTGTTTTGAATGATGTAACAATTTCTGTGAGTGATTCCTACTTTCAGTGTTGCAGGATTTACTGAGCAACAGCTCTGTATTCACCTTAGCCATCAACATCTTATTTTCTTCTCTCTTAATTGGAGAGTCACAGTCTTCTCAATTTTTTCTCATAAGATCACTCTCTGATGGTTTTAGTTGTTCTTTCAGTCCCTTCTCTTTTTGTCTCCACGGCTTTCTTAGACAGGGAGACCATGGCTGCACACAATATTCCAGAATTAGGCGAACAAAACTTTTACACTGGCAAAATAATACCTGATAACTTGTTCTCAGTATTTTTTTCTGGTGGTGTGCAACATTGTGTTGTCACTTATGGCTGCCACTGCACATTGAGAGGTGGTGGTTTCAGTGGCACCATTAGGGTCCTGAGTTGTAGCTTCTGTCTTCATGTGAAGCCAGACAGTACATGAAGTACTAAGCATGATGTTAAGGCATTCCAGTCTTTTAGTGCTATCTGTGGAGAAAATTTAGTTATAAAAGGAAAGAAAGGGGAGGAAACATCTCTGGAGATAAAGTGGTGTATTTGGAAGTGGCAAGGAGGAGTGCTTCTCCAGAATAGGAATCATAATCTTTCAAGGATTTCTGGGACAGAAGGAATAATGTGTATCTGAAATGATTCTTGACATAGGAGGACTTTGAGAACAAATTCTGTGGCATTTGCCTTCCACTTTGTGTGTTTAGGAGATCTGAAAAAAGTCAGATAGGGATCTTTTACAGGGTTGTTAATTTTTTTTATATCCATGGTTTTGTTTGTCAAGACTTGAAGTACATCAGTCCATGCCAGGAGGAGTTGCAATAAACCTGTAGCAGAAATGTCGTGCTTCAAAATAGTATACAACAGTTCCTATACAACAGCTTCTTTTTTGTTAGAGTTGTAATTTAGAAGATCCACATGTTTCTAATGGAAGTATCATTTGGGTCTTGAGCTTGGAAAGATCTGTAGTTACTGTCTGTGTTGTACACTTCCCTTGCAAGCTGTTTGCAGTGCATTTTTACATGATCATACCAGAATGAAGAGTCCACATGAAAATGCAGCTTAGATTTTAACATCTGAACTGGTCAGTTCATGCTAATTGAAGTTTATCTTGACATTTTGAGGGGTGAAGGTTGTGGTTACGTACCTAGATATCCTTAAAGCTTAATGGAGGAAAACAGAATTTGGATATTAGAATTTTTGAGTCCCGTTTTTTTTCTATGCCAGTGCTTAACTATACACAATTTCCTTATTGGTTGGTAGGTGGTGGAATTGTTCAAAGAGGCTTCTGCTGCCATGAGAAAATAGCTGTCAGTGTATTTTCTATATATGTGTGTGTATATGTATGTATACTAATTTAGTAATATTTAGAGGGAGACGGTAGATGATATTTAAGGTCCCTTCCAGCCCAAGCCATTGTATGATTCTGTTATTCTAATTTGCAAGGTGGTTGTTTCAGCTTCTATCTGGTGTCTCTGTACAAACACTGAAATATAAGATTGTATTTTCCATCATTTTGTGGATGGTGAAGAACACTCTGGAAAGAAAAACATGACCAGGTGTAAATCATAATTAATGATAAGTACTCCAGTCTGTAGCTGCTTTAGTTACTTGCAGTAATAAAACAAGACCAATTTTAAAACAGCTACTTCTAGTTGCCATAGTTCTTTGGTTAATGGCTATTGAATAACATTAAAACTTTGGAAGTTGAACTAAAGTAAAACTCGTACAATAAGGAGAGATGAGAGTTATGGTGTTCTCACAAATACTAGTTTTCTAGTAGTTTTTGTGAAATGTATGTAACTATTTCTCCAGGTCACTTTGTTAGAAGAAATACAATAGGCATTATAACTAGCTGAGTTGGTTTTTAGGTCTATGATGTCACAAACATTTCTACAGATCAGATTTAAAACTTTTCTTTCTTTCTAAGGCCACTCCATGCCCAAAAGAACCAAATAAAGAAATGATCAATGATGGAGCTTCTTGGACAATCATTAGCACAGACAAAGCTGAATATACATTTTATGAGGGGATGGGACCGGTCCATGCTCCAGTGACACCTGTGCCTGTTGTAGAAAGTCTTCAAGTAAGTTTATTGTTTGTTTTAATAAACACTTTCATGTGAGATTATTTTTGTTGTACTGATTTAACCTTCATGGTACCTTTTTGGAATACTGTAGGGAAAACAGTCATAATAGCTTTATAAATGGCAAAACTATTTTATGTTGTAATAATTTTTCTTACCTACATTTCAGAATACATGAGCCTATCCATCACAGGAATAATATTAATATTGTTCTATACAATAAGACTTTTGTTTCTTAAAATACTATGGTAGTGATATCCTCAGGACTTCTCTTTGATTATATAGAAATTGCTTTTGACTCTTAGCCAATTATAGATCAAAGAGAGCTTTACTAAAAAAAAAAAATCATCTTTCAACTGTGGAAGAACTTGAAGCTCTCCTAAGATGTTCTTTGAAAGATTTTTGTTCTCAAAGCTTTGTTGACATCTATTGCTAAGTGTCCACTATCAAAACTTGGAAATTCCTTCATGGTATCAAATTAATTGGCAGTATTGTTTAGATATGTTACTTCTTTAGAGTTCAGTTGTGTAGGTTGTGTGTGTGTTTTGAGTTTGTCCAGATGATAGAAACCACACTGTTTACAGTTCTTATTTGCATGTGAAGATTTTGGGGTTTCTTTGTTTTGGTGGGGTTTTTTGTCTGTTTTGAGTTTTTTTTTGGTGGTGGGTTTTTTTTTTAATTTTTGGGTTGGGGTTTTTTGTGGTGGTGTGTTGTTGTTCGGGGATTTAGGGCTTTTTTTTCCATTTTTGCCTGAGGGGGGGAATGTTTATTTTTATTAATACGTATTTTAGGGGGATTTTCTTTCTTTTTTTTTTCTATTCGCTCCCTTTCCAGTTGAACGGTGGTGGGGATGTAGCAATGTTGGAACTCACAGGACAAAACTTCACTCCAAATTTACGTGTCTGGTTTGGGGATGTGGAGGCTGAAACTATGTACAGGTACAGTATTTTCTGTTACTTTCATGGTGATTACGTTCTACTGGGTGCTCTGAAGTGTGTATACTCTTGTGTACACACTCAAGTGTGTCCTTTTCTGCCCTGCAGAGAAGGATCTGGGAGTGCTGGTTACCAGCAGGCTCACTCAGTGTGAATTAGCAGTGTGCCCTGGCAGCAGGGAGGGCAAATCACGTCTGGCTGGTCAAAAGAGGTGATTGTCCCACTGTGTTCATGTATGTTGGTGCAGCCTCACTGTGAGCAGTGTATGCAGTTCTGGGCCTGGTGGTTTAAGGATGTCCAGATACTGGGGTATGTCCAGAGAAAGGCAACAAAGTTGGTGAAGTGCTGGAAGGCACGTCCTGTGAGTTACAGTGGCCTTGTCTCCTTTGGAAAAAAGGCTGAGGGGTGGTCTCATTGCTCTCTGCAGGTTCCTGAGGAGGTGAAATAGGGAGGGAGGTGCTGTGCTCTGCTTCCTGCTGTCGTGGGCCAGGATGCATGGGAATGGTTCAAAGCTGTGCCAGGGCCATTAGGCAGCATTTCTTTACCAAGAGGGTGGTCAGGCACTGGAACAGCCTTCCTAGAGAGGTGGTTGATGCCCCAAACCTGTCAGTGTTTAAGCATATTAAGGGAATTGAACCTTAATAGTATGCTTTAATTTTTGGTCAGCCCTGAAGTGATCACAATGTGGACTAGATGAATGTTGTAGGTCCCTTCCAACTGAACTACTCTGTTCTGTTCTGTTATATTCTTTAAACTTAAGTATGTTCTGCTCAGTTGACTCTCCTGTTTTTCAGATGTGCAGAGAGCATGCTATGTGTTGTTCCAGACATTTCTGCATTTCGAGAGGGTTGGAGGTGGGTCCGACAGCCAGTCCAGGTTCCAGTAACTTTGGTCCGTAACGATGGCATAATTTACTCCACCAGCCTTACCTTCACATACACACCGGAACCAGGGCCACGACCACACTGCAGTGCTGCTGGAGCAATCCTCAGAGCCAACTCGAGCCTCATGGCTTCCAGTGAAACAAACACAAACAGCGAGGGAAGTTACACAAGCGTCAGCACAAACCCAACCAATGTCACATCATCTACAGCAACTGTAGTTTCCTAACTACTGTTGTTTGCCTGGACTTTAACTGACTTCCATGTGCTACATTCAAGAGAACTGAACAATTTTTGTGGTTTCATGGGAAAACACCTTTTCAGTTTAGGTGATATGATTTGAACCTTGTTACCTGCAAATGAGATCTTAAAAACAGAAGCCACAATAAAAAAAAAACAAACAACAAAACAAAAAGCAACATCTGAAACATAAGAACTTTATTGAAAATCTATTTTTCAGCTGGTTTTTTTAGTGGGCAAGAAACAAAAATGTGGCTGGGATACATGTTGAGCAAACTAGGAAACATGAACACAACATAGTTTTTATGGACCAAGGAACTTGTATAAGCTTTAGTATAAAAGGTACATTTTCACCATACCTTTTTTGTATCACAACATATAGTACACTTTTGTTACCAAATAGTTTATATTTTTTTTTCCTCTGAGCTTTTGCTCTGAAGTATATTCAGGTTCCAAAGCCTGACCATGCTTGTATAATCTAATTACCATACTCTTCCAGTTTTAAAAAAAATATATATATTTTTGGTCTGTGGCTGGAACTGTTCCTTTTTTTAAACTGAAGTCTTGTGACTTTTTATGAACTGAAATTGTTTTTATTTCAGCAAGTAGAACCTTGTAAAGGCCAGCATATTTTTTTTAAGATTATATGAAGTCTGTGCAAAAGCTTTAAAAAATGCCTCTGCCTTGCCTGCAATACATGCAATGTATGTTAACTTTAGTGCTCTGTTTTCAGTCATTGTTAATAGTTGTTTCTGTTTTCCTTTTTTAAATATGTATTTATAGTGATAATTCATGAGGTTCTAACATTACATGAGTTTTTTTCTTAAAGTGGCATCTCAAGCAGTCATTAATGATTGTTCATGTCACAGGCATATGTTGGTGTTTTTGAAGGGTTGTTACTGGGTTACTCCCCCTCTTCCTTGCGCAGTCATATTACATCTGAAAACGTTTCAGGATCTGTTCAGGTTTTTCTAATCTTGTACATAATTTGTATTAAATGTAAGTTAAATGTTTTATTTCAAAAGTGGAATGTTCCAAATAACTTCATTTGGCAGCATGTCTTCTGTCTTGTTGGCATGTAACTAAAGTACCATGAGAAGTATGTGCTACAAATGGGACTGGTAGGTGATGCCCTTCATCACTCGAGAATCACAACAAGCATGTTTTTCTTCATACTGTTCAGTAAATTAGGCCAGACTTTTGTGTAACACTTGTATTGAGAACGTGCTTTCATTGTGAAGTGATCATACCATAATAATTAGAAGTAAATAGGCAAATAGAAAACCATAAAAGCACTATGAAGATGTCAACTCCTCTCATCCTTGTTTCCTGTGGGTTTCCCTTTCCCTGCCAACAGCTTGTGCAACGTTCAAGTCTTCTCTCCATCATAAATTCAAGGCTCATTTGCACTTTGACTTTGTTGGTTGTTGCTTTTTTTGTTTTGTTTTGACTTTGCCATGTTTTGTCCCTCCTCGTAGACCTGCCTGCTTCATTTGTATTTGAAAGTATACCCCAGTAATTCATTTGTAGTCACAGAGCTAGGCATAGACTTGTAGGACAAGTTCTGATAATGTGATCTTCTCTTTAAAAGCCAAAATACAAATTTCATGGCATGTTCAGCCTTTTCTATACCTTGAAGCGAAAGTCACGACTGCTGTGTAAATGTGAACCTGTGGCTTCCTACAGTGCATTGCTTACCTGTTGACCATTTTCATAGGGTTTTTACTTCTGACCACTTATTCCAGTTTCAACACCCCCCACCATTTAAAGGCATCGACTCTGCACCATATTTGCATACTCTGACGCTCCATTCTCCTTGTTTGCTTTAGTGCTCTGTTGTGTGTGTGAAAAAAATGTGTTTAAAGGAAGACATCGGTTATAAAGCATATTTAGCAAATAGTAAAATCAGTGCCACTATCCTCCTAAAATATGCTTGTATTCTACCACAGGCCTTCATATTTGCTGTTCTGTATTACAAAACTGTTCCCATGACAGTCGCGATGCTGGTTCCTAGCACTAGTGAATACTGCCTCACCTCATCTCCGTTTCAGTGACCAAGGGCAGAATTCATTGTGGCCTTATCTCTGTTTTAAACTGTTTACTAGCATTTACTTGCAAATCTGTTTACCTTTGTATGTGCTATAAAATTTTGTTTTATTGTGTTGTGGCAGGAATCATTTCACAGTGTTTTTGTTAGAAGGATGTAAGTATCTTACAGTACGGCTTAGTTCAAGAGCCACGGATTTTCATCACCAATTAGACTGAGAATTAAAATCAACGAGATATATGTATCAGCTATAGAGGATATTCAAGAAACCATGATATACACACAGCAGGCAAACCATAACAAGCCTTTTAACTTTCAAAGACTATTTAAAATAGCTTTTCAGAACTTGACATGTGCTTTTATACTCATTTTAAATTTTTTACATATAAATGCAATACTTTTTATATTCAGTTTCTTTACGTGCAGTAATTTTGCCCAATAGAGATAATATCCTTTGACTTGTAAAGATTTTGTGTAATTTCTGCTGTTCTACACACTACAGCCAAGTGGGTGAAAAAAGAGCCTATTAAGTTCTGCTTACAAGACCATTTTAAACCCCATTTTTCCGTTGGGCTTGTGGCCCTGTTGTCGCCAGTAGTTACCGTGTAGTACAGAAATGGTCTTCCAGGTCCTTACTGTTGTTAATACATCCAGTTGTTCAGATATATTATCTTCCTGAACCTTTTTCTGTGGGGTGATATTGTTACATATATTGGCCTTGTTAGCTGTTAATCAATTTTCATGCTATTAACAATATCTCAAGATTTTGATAAAACTACTTATAGAATGTTTCAGTATGAAACTTATAACTGTTCAAGTCTAGCTGTTAAGTCTGCTGTTAATTCTGTATACATAGAAATTGAGTCTGTGTTCAGAATGTTGTTATAGTTCCAACTTTAGGAAGAAAAAACAAAGTGAGTGCTCTAATTTAGCTATGCCTTTTGTTTTCTGTTGTTTGGAACTGCATTTCAGAATTCAACACTAGCATAATCTTTAATAATCTGCTGCTGATGTTTTTCCTAATTGTCTGCCCTGAGGGCATCCCACAACTGAGTTAGTAATGGTATTCTGTACTTCTTTTCATTGCACCGATTTACAAGATCAGAATGGTTATCTGAAATGAACTCAAGACACAAATTGGTGAATTCCCCATATACTAAATATTAATACCAAGTGAAACAAATTATCTTTTGGAAGTAAGCTACCCACTTGTAGATTAAATGACTCCATAGAGGTGTCCATCTTGAAACTAAGATGCTCTTCAATTATTAACCATATTATTTACTTTCTTTCAAAAGCAGCTGTGTTTATGAGTACTGAACAAAAGTGTATACCTTCCTGTGCCAGACTTTTGACTTTGTTTTCAAGCACTGTACTGTGGGATTGAGTGGCAGCTTTGTTAGAAAAAGGAGTATATTAGGGTTTCTACTTAACCCTTTTAGGACTGAACAATTTCTTCCCTTTAGAAGCTGTAAAATAAATGAACAGTTCGAACTTGGTAAGCATTCTGTGTTCAGCACTGCATTTGCCCCATCTGGAGGTGCTATGCTAATGTCATTTTTTTTAAATCCTGTAGCATGTGTATACATTCAGTCTTAAAAGGGTTATTTTTACAAACTGTGCACCTGTAAAGTTTCTTAGCAATAAAGGTAGAAAAATGAGCAAGTTTTTACCATAATTTTGTAGAATTAATTGCTCAGTTCCATATTTCATCAAGAAAAACCCTGCAATATGGGCAATTTTGAGGATTAAATAAAAGTGAAATGTAAACCACATAAAAGTCTTCTTGTCAAGTGTACTCTGTGTGTGTGTATGTGAATATACTATCGGGTTTCTTTTTGTTTCCTACAAGGCTAAAGAGAAAATACCATGTTACTGTTGATGTGACAACCATAATTGAACATCTGTATGATGATATAAAAGTAGTTGTGATTTGAACAGGTGTTGAAACTTGCCAAGTTTTTGTGGATTTTTTTAATGTTTGTTTGGTTGGTTTGGGGTTTTTTCCCCAAATGAGCAGTGAGGTCATCTACGGAACCAGAACAACACAAAAAGAAGACCAACCCCGAGTGGAAAAGTCATCAGTATCTGTGAGGCTGAGCGCACTGGACTCCACCTAAACAGGACATGGAACATCCACCCAGAAATCTAAATTGGTTTCATTATTGCTTGTATTATCGCTGAAGTTAGATAAGAAACTGTTTTTTAATAATGTGTAAAAAAAGTTTCACTTTTTTATATAATTTATTAAATAAGAAAAAACTGCGTTTAATTGTTTAGCAACTTTGTTATTGCAACTAGTATTCCTGACTTCATCCTATTCTTAGTTGCAGACTGTCTGACATTTCTTTCAGTTGGTTGAGAACTAGAGCCAGAAATTTAGCAAATTAGCTTATTTCTTGTTTTCACAGAACAGTAGGGCCATAAGGAACAGCTAGAAATTATGTACTCTCAGTTTGCAAGCACAAGTGACACAATCACTTGGAAAAAGTTTCTGAGGTGGGAAGTAAACACACAGAGAGAATGTAGAATAGCAAAAACCTGCCAGAAGTAGTTTTGCATTAAACTAATACAAGAACTACTAGTTTCTCCATAAGACTGTAAGGGGTCCAAAAGGGGGCTGGCAAGAGCAAGAAAAAAATAACTCATTTGACTTTAAGAAAGGATTACACAGGTTGGGGTTTTTGGGTGTTTGGTTTTCTTGGTTTTGTTTTATTTTGGTTTTTGGAGGGGGTTTTTATGTGTGTGTGGTTTGGTTTGTGTTTTCTGAGGGCTTTTTTGTTTGTTTCTTTGGGTTTTTTAAAACATCTGCAAAGATGATTGCCATTGTTACCAAGACATAAAATAGTCAGAAACTTAACAGTTGCAGTGCTTCTGCTGTTTGAAACATGGACAGAGTGGACAGATTACATCTCAAAATTATTTTAAAAGCTTGCAGTCATTTTCTGGAATGATAAATTGATTCTTCTGGAACAGAATAGAAATTAGATGTGAGGTTTTGGCAAAGAGAGTGGTCACTTCTTGAATTTTAGCCTTGGTATCATTGGAAGAAACTGCATGGGGTGCCAGTGGTCTTAGACAAAGACCTACAGATATGTTCATCTAAACCTTGGCAATTAGCTGCATAGTCTCAATAATATCCTATTAAGATCCAGAGTAAAAAATTAAGAGAAGAATGGTGTGAAATAACTGGGCTAGAGGATTGGTGTTTACATGTAATATTTCAGAACACTTGGAACTACAGAACTGGGTCAAGTAGTTTACCTGTCACAGTGCCATGTTTAGATGAGAGCTGCATGCTTTTGAGCAGGATAGCAAAAACTGTTACATGCTCAATTAGTGTCTCTGTAAAGGATACACATTTCTGATACCCAGTACCATGAGCTAAAGCCAAAAGCATGAGGCGTTACAGCCCATATTTTAAAATACTTTTGTGTTGAATATCAACAGGAATTATGTATGCTAAAGAGAAAGAAGAAGTCTTGATTATCTATAGGAGCAAACTTGTTAACTGTTAACTGAGAAAGATCTGATAAAGTCTCCTGAGTATGACATCTTTTAGGTTCTGCATCTCCTTCAAATACGGAAAGGGATGGTTAGAAGTTTGATGTCTTTTCCATGTGCTATTGCCTTTGGTTTCTAGTCTCAGTTCCCTTATTTTTCATGTGTACTTTTCCAGATCTTTAATTAGTTTGCAGTCTCTCAGAATGTGTAACTTTTGTTGCATGATTTAGAAGTGGAGTCAGTGTTAAGTGAACTATACTTTGAGACTACATGCTGCCATCAGTGCTGTTTCTACTGTTGTGCTGTGAGGTGGGGAGAAATAAATGTTAGTTGATTGTTTTTTAAGCTGCTTGTAGGTACATGGAATGGAAGGTTCTACAGACCTGGCCTTAATGATCTACAGCTCTTTGAGGATAGCATGTGTAATTCAGAACGATGTAAAGTTGCCTGTGAATCTTTGTCTGAATTTAGAAATCTTATTATTTATCTTTTAACTATATTTGCTGTCATGTCGTCCCCTCGTCTTTGTTCATTGAAACCTTCAGTCTTTTGTTCTATTTGCTGATTTTTTTTCACTGAGAAATTTGTCCATTTCCACCTCTGTGAATCCCCATGGGTATGTTCACAGGCAGGATGGGACCTAGTGCCATTGAGGTACTACTGTGCCCTCCCTCCATCTCATCTTGCTACTTTAGCTTCTGAGTTACTTGGCCTGGAGGCCTTTGACATATGAGTAACTAGTAGCAACTGCATTCATTTGTTCACTGCTGTACCAATGCATGATGATGTTTAAATAAATTGCTATCCATTGGCCATCCTTTACAGAAGGAAGAATTTTGTTACGCAAACTGAAGCTTTGCAGACCGTACCATCAGAATCCTCCTGAGAGCGTCATACTTCTGTTAGAGGAATAACTTCAACAGTTGTGTAACAGAAGCACAGATGTATACACACTATGTTTTCTGTCTTGAGATTGTTTTAATAGCCAACTGGTCACCAACAGGGAAATTTTGAGAACTCATTCTAAGTGAGTTTAATTCCAGTTTGAGCCCAGTGACTTTTTTTTTTTTTTTTGAGACATTTTGTTCTAGTGTTTCTTCTTGATTTTGATAATTCTAATAAAATTGTACATGCTCTATTAAGAGCTAAACCAGCCAATGTATCTGTGCTATGGAATGGGATGTGATCCTGAGATCCATATTGGTGTGTTCATTACACATGGCAAATGTGACAGCAGTGCCTTCAAACTTGGTCTCTGTCCAGGACAACTTTGCATGATACTTCTGCATGTGCAGAGTTTAGTTTGGTGATAAATATTAATACTTCTTTACCTGCATAAGCATGTCTTGTGCAGCACCATCTAGATATACACACATACAAAACAAAACCGAAGACACAACTGGTTGGTTTGTATCTTGTTAGCTTCCATTGTCCCTTTCATCCCCACTAATGTATTACTATAATGTCTTAAATTATGTTCTTTTCCTATTCTTGTACTATTTTCTGTTTGTTCTCTGTTAGTTATGCTTCAAATTCTATTTCAATTCCCTCACTGCCAAGAATTCTTTTTTGTGGAAATTGCGAAAGTGCAGTAGAGGATTCATGGTGACTGAATTTACTGCCTTAAAAAACATAATTGGAAATTCCCTCCAAATGTGAGAGATTTAGCAACATTATTAGATTTTAACATGAAACAAATCATTAGGTTAGGAAATGGTGTATGTGATTTTAATGTACTCATACCTTGGTCTTAATGGTGTTTCTGCGCTTCACCTTTGAAAGCAAGAATTTTAAATTTCTCACATTGTTTAACATAATTCTGTGGAATTCCTTGTTTGCAAGATTGAGAAAACAAGCACCTTAGCATACAGACAAGGCAGCTGCAGATTCGAGTCTTGATGTCAGTGCAGTTTCTGGACACAGCATCTGCTTCCTTCTTCTGAGGAAAGAGAGTGGTCCCATTGTTCCTTTGTTGTGCTCGGCTTTTATAGGAGTTGCAGGCCAATTTAAGCCACTTCAAGCATTGTGATTAGGTATACTTGGTAAGGGGGCACAGTCTGCCGGTGTGCAGGAATACAAAGCAGGATGCCATACAAAACCATTTAAACAAAAAAAGGTGTTAAACTTTGTATTGACCAAATAGACAACTAACATAACATTTTTGATGAAGGAGGGATTCAGTATTTTTGTTCTGAATGAAAACATCTTGTGGCAGTGCTGTGCAGATTACTGATCAGTTACAAGTTTCAGAAGAGAGTTCCAAGCAACTTCAGTTATTGCTGAAGGGCCTGATACGGATTAATCTTTGTATGGGTTTGTGTGTCTATTTCGACAGTCCTTGTGCTTTTTACAGCACGCCAGGACTTAGGGAGCAATCTGGGGTTTGGGCTGTGCTTGGTGTGGTGACCTCAGGTGTGGGACTGATGTTTATGTCATCTTCCCAATTTCACAGATTCAGAAAGCTTTGGACTTCTAAATCAATTTTTGGTAAACAGTTTTACCTTGAGGATTTAATAGACATACAAATTAAACTACGGTCTGAAAAAATGGCTTCTTCATTTAATTTAGGAATAATGTTGATAAGGAAAATGCCTTATTTTGGGAGGATAAATGCAATTTTTGTGTGTTTAGACTTCTAAATACAACTTCACTTTTGACTAAGTGGCTCAGTTTTCAAGTTAATGACAATTTTGTGCGATTTATTCGAAGAAAGAAATATTACGTGATTTTTATTGTTGTTTTGTATTTCTGTCCTCAGATACTTTGGTTATTGTGCTGTCATAAGCCAAATGTGTTTCATCCTAAAACTTATGATCTGGGTGTCTATATCCTGGACATCTTCAAAATCCAGAGCTTGAAGTGATAAATTTTTATGAAATTCTACTTTTGCACAACTTTTTACCGTCAGCTTACAGGTAAATTTGTAGAAAATAGATGTTGGCTACAAATATAAATGTGTTAAATTAGAAAACAAGAAAGTCCGTCTCTTCTCACTGGATGTTCTGGTGATGAAACACTAAACTTACTGCCTACAGGGAATTGTCTTCACAGCAAGGACAAAATTTCAATGTCATGTAGTCATAGCTTTTAAAAAGTAAACGTAGGTCTCTTTGCAGCCTTTTATTTCAGTCACCTTGAGGGAAACGGTTATGAAATACAGTAGAGTTTTGCCATTTGTCTACTGGGATCTGAAAAGCCTTCATTAACTAGTTGCAGATTGTACTGCAATCTAACTCCTTTCTCTCACCTGTACTTTCATGCTGTTTTAACAAGTACATTCTTTGCAGCTGGTCGTATTAGAGTGAACAATAATAATGTTGATATTTATCTTGGTTTTTAATGGAATACTTATGTGCCTATGAAAACTTTCCAGTCATATGTATAGTCATATAGGTTAAGAGAATATGCTGTTTGTTAAAAAATCACCCCTGAAACCCCTCTGTTGAGTACCACATGTCACCTTGATGGCCAGAATTTATGAATCATTTTGTTCTAGAACCTAGTGATGTAAAATGGGAAAATTTAAATTACAGATGATGATAATTACAATTCAATAAGCTGCTGGGCTCTACCAGAACTGAGTTAAAAAATATTGTTCTCTCGCAATTCATTAATTGTCATTGGTAAATGATCAGGAATTCAGATAAAAGATACCAAATTGTATACAAGATTTCTACTAGAAAAACTCAGGCATGTGTGCCATCCAAGTTCAAGTAATCTTGAATTTACCTGATCTTAACCAATTTGATGTATTTTTCCAGGGTCACGGAGAGCAAGTTTAAAAAAAAAGGGGGGGAAGAGAGTAAAGAAAAAAGTCTGGTCAAGATAATTTGGATACAAATTTGGGATGCCAGTAGCTCTCTTGCATCTCACTGAAATAATCATTTCTCTGGAAATTTAGAATATGTTTTCCTTGTTTTTCCAGTAAAGCATAGTTCATAGGGATTGATAAAACCCTGGACCAGAGAGGCTCTGAAGTCTGTCTTCCATGTAACTATTTAGTCCATCTTGCCTGGAATGGAGCAAACTGAGGTTTAAATGCCTTTTCTGAAGCAGGAAGAACTAAAATTTAACTCTCTCACCTTAAATCAGAATTTTTCTTCTGGGTAAGAGGAGCTTTCTCCCTGACATAAATAAATAAATTCTTTAGTTTGATAGGAGAGCTCCTGACAAACTCTCACTTCACTTAATTTCCCAGCTGAAGTTGAACTGTAAAGTTTTTCAAGGAGTTAATTATATTCCTGAGATGCAGAAATGTGAATGATTTGATGTGCACAAATTAAAAGTCTTGTTAACTGAGGATGCTGAAGAACCATCAGTACCTTCAGGTTCCTGATAAGGATCTGGACGTGGCAGATCTTAGGCAAAAACAAAAGGGATAAGAGTGGATTTGTGTATAAAAGGAAACTGGGGGCTACTGGACTTCAAGCCATAGCTGCTGCCCAGAAAACCCCTGCTCTGGCACTTGTTTAATGAGGAATATGCCAATAATGTGCTGGGGTTCTACTTGCTAAGCCATCTAAATAATCAGCCTGGTAACCAGCTGAGCTTTTGAATGGAGAGATGCAGGAATCTCAGTTTAGATGCAGAGCTAAAATTTCAGTTCATTAGGAAGATGAAAAGAGTTGTTTTCTTGTAAATGACACAAACCCTCCAGCACTTTAGTAGAGCCTGCTCTAAATAATATGAAAAATGCCCTTTGACTGGTCCAATGGACTGTCAGCTTCCATGGCCTCCCAAGCCCCAGCCTCACACCACCCTTCATAGATGGCTGTTGGGGTCAGAATTAAGAGTCCTGATGGACACACACAGAGATGGGTTCTGAGAGGGTGCATTTGGCACCAGTGTGGACAAACACTTGAAAACAAACATACTATTTCCTCTTTGATACCCAGAGAAAACGGAAGTTGTGCTTTATGAACAGAGTGGTTTACACCTGCAACAGAATCTGCAAAAGCACAAAAGTTTGCAGCAGCTGCTGTTTGGGAACAAATGAGATGGAATTGACCCAGACTGGGTTCGAAGCAGAACTAACTAATAAAGTATAAAAGGTTTCCAGGTCATCAGCAGCACCTCAGGAATTCCACATATTTATTTACCCCATTTCTTCTAAGATCTGTCCCTTCCTTTCTGAATATTTCTGTTGCAGGTGTAAATTACCTCATCCACTTACCCCAGCCAAAAAACCTTTAATGTCCGCTTTTTAAACTGTTTTCTTCTCCAATACAGATGCAATCTATGTACTCACTCAATGTCCTGAAAATGGTGCTCCTGCTTCACCAGGAAAATAAAAACTTAAATCAACTCTTGCCTTGCTGCCCAAACCTCCACCCTCCTTAACAATATCTATATTGCAGAGAGTGAAATCTAGAAAATACCTCTGTGCCTCCCCTTATTTTCAAACTGCCCCTTGCAGGCCACTCTGTAACAGGTAATTGGTTGTCACATCTCACTTCACCCCATGGAAAGAGCTGAAGGGCCCAAACGCAAGAAACCAAAATGCACAAGATGGTTCAACAATTTTGAAGGGTAATTTGTCAACACAGACATGAAAATCCTGAAATATTAATAATGTTAACCTTTTAAATTGGATGAAGCCAAACACAATGCTTCACGAGAAAGCTTTAGTTTCCTGGATACGAAAAAACAGTAGTTTTGTTGGTGACTTGTGTGTGTGAGATGCTCTCCAAGGAAAAGTGGAATTGCTAGAGTTGGATATCAGTCATAGAAGGTGAAAGAGGAAGATTCGTATTAAAGCTATGAAACAAAGTAAAGGGAACTAAAGTCAGCTGTGAAATTTCGCAGTATCTAAAAAAAAAAGAAAAAAGTGGGTGTAAAGTTACTTGATTGTGTAACTAAAAAACAGGTGTTTCCAAGTGTCCCTTCTTCAAAAGCCCTCCAGGCTGTTATCTACAATAACTGATCACACAGGTGGAGAGAGTCTCACAGACACAGCAAAGCACTCAAAAACACTTGCACAAATATGTGCCTCCAGAGACAACCAAGGACAAATGTAAGTAAATAACAATTCTTGGCACAGAAGCAGAGCCTGAAGTTGCACAGATGGCTACATTTGAGCCCACAGGCTCATGGAAATGCTATCAAAATTCTTCAGTTTGTTTTATGTAGTAGTAGATTAGAAAAAATTATTCAAACTAAATTTGGAGGAAGTGCAGACACAACATGAATCAGTTATAAAATTACACTTTGGTAAGTTTATATAAATTTAGAAACATGTTGCTTTTGGTAGAGTTGGGAGAATAATTGAACCCACAAGGCTTGTAGACTAAGCAGACACACAGGTTTGAAAACTATTATCTACTGAAGCCAACTGGTAGCACTGAGATGCAGAGCAGACTGCTGCTGACAGTGGTCAGAATGAGGACACAGGAGCTCTGTGGTGAAAAACTGCATTAGAAAAGTGAGCTGGAGATGGGGCAGGAGAGGCAATACCTGTTGCCTGATATTAAAGGTTACTTCTGAACTTCATTTACAGGATGCTAATGAAGAGTAGTCTCTTTCAGCTACTGGTAACTACTAAATGCAAACACCAGTTTGAGGAGGAGGTTGATAGTGGGGATTTTTTTTTTCTTTTTTAAATAATCCCTTGCTTCATTAGGTTTTCTACTTACCTGACTGCAACTGATTTTTACGGTTTCTGAAATCTTCGTCACCTCTAGATCTGTCAGATGGAATATCTGGCCCCTGTAGGCTGCCTCCCACCATGCCAGTTGTAACAGGGGTGAGGTCTGTGTTGGCTGGTGGACAAGACATGGAGGGGCAGCTGTCAGCAGGTCCCATGGATGTGCAGTGTTATGGGTGTTAGGCTTTGGGACAGAGGAACACAGGTCATACTCTCTTAGCCCATCACTAGACTAGAGCATGAAGATATTGTGGTGGTGTAGTTTGAACTTCTCACGTGAGAGATGCCCAACTCTTGCAGGTGTAATGCAGCGTGTTCTGCTGCCAGCAGTGTTGTGCACACTGCAGGTTCTCCATGGCCCTGAGAGCTCTTCTCCATCTGGCTCCTCTGCTTGGGGTGTCTGCAGAGACCCCCAGCTCTGCTTATCTTCTGCCAGCATCCCTTCAGCAGCATAACCCTACACAAAGCCTGTAGAAAAGAAATCCAGAGTAGTTGTTTTCAAATCTTCACTTTCCACCTTGCCTAAAATGAGTGCTTTTCTGCTCAAAATGAAGTTTGATTTTCCTTCTATCTTGCTGCCTGGAGAAACTTTTCTCTGTCGCCTTCCCACTATGTGCTTCCTTCCCATATAGGGCACATATGCCTTTTCTTTTACTCTCAAGAGGATCAAGAGGACAATCCACTATTAAAAAGTCTTTGCAATGATTTTCTCTCTCCACAGACCAAGATCACATTGTCCCTTCCTCCTCACTTTGCCCCCTTCCCCACTCTAGAAATGGATTCCCATTCACTTTCCCTTCCATTCCTACCCCAGCCCTATGTTTGTGCTCTGCAGAACTACCTTTCCAGCTGCAAGTGCATCAGATTCAGCTTTGTTTTCAATCACTGTCTTCCTAAATATTCACTCTTCTACCACTGTTATTAATCTCTCACAGATCCCACAAAAGCAGTATTGGGCAAAGCTGTACACCTGCAGCTTGCTTGCTCTCTCTTCCTTTCCATCTCTACACATCCTCTGGCATAAGAGGCTTCTCAGTCTTGGCTTCAGTGTGAAGAAAAGAAAGTCTATCCTGGTTTTAATCAATATTTGACAAATTAGTGCAGTAGAGGAGTCATGCACTGAGGAGTTAATAAATATCTGATGTCTTGTGGAAAACCCTGTCTTTCTTTAAATTCCACCAGCTTTTACCTTTCCCTGCTTGAAAAAGGGAAGGAAATAAATTCAAAAGGGAAAATATTCCTGAAAAATACAAGGGAACACAGAGCTATGCCTGACAGGCTCTCCTGGACTCTATTGTTTTGCTTCAGTCAGTTGACAGTATTTAAACAGGTTTCCTATTTAATAAACACAAGGACCCTGAAATATGTTTTCTGGATCCTTCTCCTAGATCTGTAATCTCAGTGAATTAAGGGCTTTGATATTAGCAGAACTTTCTTCTTGTTAAAAATGCACTGTGAGACCCTGTCTTACAGCTGAAAATTTGCTTTAGTCACTGACAATTTTCTTGTAACTCACATGAGCACTGACCACATCTGGACAGCAAATAAAAAGCTCATTGTCTTCAAGATGCAGCAGCCTCCTTATCCTGCAGTAACCCCTGTCCTTCCCCATCAGATGGTCAGAGATACTTTAAATCAGTTATAGCACCCTGAAAATCTAGAAGGCGCGTAATACTGGGTTTTCCAAAGAAGCAATAGCTGTGCCCTCTCAGATATGATGAATTAATTTCAGTACCATAACTGTATCTTTTTTTTACTGGTTTTGTGTGGACTGTGGCAGGAACATCTTTGGGATGCCAAAAAAAAAAGCGACACAGGGATGTGGACTGAGTTTTGAGCCAATTTCAGAGCAAGGAGCAGTTTTGGTTGCTCCATATCTACCTTCAGTTTAGCTATGAAATCCCGAAGATCTAAGTGATAGGAGGCCCACAGCAGGTTCGTAGGAGTCAATGAAGAGTTCCCAGCTGGCTGGGCACTTCTCTCTTGGGTATTGCCTTCTGTTTAGTGTGGTTGCCCCTGTGGTTTCACCTTTGTGTGTCATTCTTCACTTGGTCCTGAGTGGGGACTCTTAGCAGTTGCTAAATATTGTCAGAACAAAGCCCTGAGCCAATGTCCATTTAATACTAATAAAAAACATTGTCTCTGACAACAAGCAAAGTACATGAGCAGCCCCTTGTCTTTCCTATGAATTTAAGTTCTGTACACGTGACTTTTGTTCATGCCTGTTTTGTAACATTGGTATTTGTACAACATTCACAAGAGCTATGTGGTGATTTGTCATTGTTTTAAATCAAACTTAGTATAGAAGTTGCATTTCTTCATTCTATCAGGAAATATTTTTTAAAATGTTAATAACTGTCAAAATAGCAGGACAGCAATTAACTGGTGTTTTCCCCATAGGGGATGATTCCTGCTTGATGTTTACTACCAGCTGATGCTAATGAACATGTTCTGTTTCCATCTCACCATACAACTGACATCTCACTATCTCAAAATCAGTGCTTTTTGGACACAACTGGGAGTGGAAGCCAAGAAAACTCTTCATGACATAGTTATCTGTGGAGATGCAGACAAACAGCTCCTAGCAGGGATGATTTGCATTAGGCAAGCAAAGCAGGAGCTTTACAATTCATGAACGTTTCTTTTGCATTTTTTTCCTTTGGGAGGTGCCCAAGGCAGCCTAACAAGCATTGCAGAAGGAAAAAATAAAAAGCTAATGCTAGAAATGGGTCTTTTTATAGACCACTTGGAAATTCTGGCATGTTAAAGGAATACATTCCTTTGCTGGATATAAGCCATGAGAGAAGAGCCGGGGATGAATTGTGAATAAAAAGCTGAAGTACTTTAACTGAAATGAATAATGCATATAGAGAAATGGACAGAAAAATTGTGGTCAGAGAACAAGAAACCTGCTGACTACATGCACACCTGAGTGAAGTGTGATTTGGTTGATCCATATTATATCTGAAGTGGAAGAGCAAAACATTTTATCAAAAAAACCCAAAAAACAACCAAAGAAAAAAAAAAGACCCTCAAAAAACCACCCCAAAATCTCAACTTTCACTTTATACTCTACCACTCTGTCTCTAATGCTGTAGTAAAAAGACTATAGCCTCTGCTTCCACATAATCCTTACTCAAAATCAAAACCATTAATTTTTGTCTTTCTTCACTTTCCTATTGAGAATAGGTATCTTTTGCCACTAGAAACCTTCATAGTCTGAGTCTATCTGACCATAGATTAGCTTTGATTCAGAAACACTATCAGGATTATACCAGGTGCTAACACAACCGTTCATCCAGATTTTTCTGGCAGCCTCTATCTGTGAGGTCCCACAAAAGGCAGCTGTCTCCAGATCTGCCTTCTGCCCTCGTATGGTTGTGCACATTCTCTGAGGAAGTCCCTGCTTTTAGGGGAAATCCCGCTAAATGCTGTTAGAAAAGGTGGGGGGGGGTGTTGAGGGTGTTTATTTACTATTGTTTGACTGCAATATTTCTGTATTTTATTGTATTATTTTGGTATTGACTGATCCTGAAATCATCTATTCCAAGCCAGAACAGCACCGTGATGAGCCACGATGTGAGCACATGGGTTGCACTGTCTCTCACCTCGGGGGCAGGAGGAGCAGGTGGGACCCTGAACAGCCTCCCCACCTTGCCAAGAAGGGCTTGGCAGCATTGGAAAAGAGGCCACAGCTCGTGTAAGGGCAGGTAAAACTTTAGTGGCTGTAGTTCCAAGTCCATGAGCAGCTTTTCTTTAAAAGCACTGGTATCTTGCCTTGGCAACAGTGAAACATCTTTACTCTGACCCCTCACCAAGACCTGTATTTAGTAGTATTTTAAGGCATCAGTCTTAAAGCATGCCCTAATAATAGAAATTGTAAGTAACAGAGACAGAAGTAGCAAAGGAGGATTTGGATCTAATGCTACTCTTTTGTTTCTGAACTGGTACATATGGCTTGTCCAAGCAAGCCCCTGCTCAAGAGACATGACATGTGAGCTCAGACAAAGGGTTGTAAGGAGCAATTGCAAAACTATGGTGTTGTGGGCAGGATATATTGCAACGTGTTTCAGAAGTCTGTCAGCCAGAGATGATAGGGGGAAATGAAGATGAGAGTGCTTTCTGGGAAAGTAAATCTGGGAAGGACAATAAACCTGTCAAAGAGGAAAATATCATCTAGCAATTGTTGGTGGGAGGAAAGTAACCTAGAGACTGGGAAGCATACAGGAGAAAAAACAGATGGTGTCATGCAGCTGAAAAAGATGAGAGAAAGACAAAGGGAGGGAAAAAAAAGCAAGAGTCAGGAGAAAGAGAAAGAAGATAAAGAATTCTGAGATTCATGGACATTATACACCTGGAATTTATTGCTTTGCCATTTGTCTGGTACATCTAGGAAACAGTTTGCTTTTAGGGACTGCTCATTGTAGAATTAAATTTTCAGGGTAGGATTTTCCCCCATGACCCCTATAAACTACTGTTAAAATAGGGACAGTTCACGGACTTTTTTTATTTTGATATGTTTATTCCACCCACATTTATAGCTGAAGATACATTTTCATTGACATCAGTATTGTCAATTAAAGGTACTGGGAGGATGCCATTACTCTTCAGCAATGAAAGGGCAACATTTGGACCCACGAATGACTTCTGCAATGCACAGGCCAGGGAAAATGGCATTAAGATGCAGAAAGGCTGAAATTTCCTGTGCTAGGAGACCAGGGTAGAAGAAGACAAAATGATTGGACTGCAATACTGCATTTTAAAACCTTAATTCCCACTTCTTGCAGGAATTTGGCTTAAGACTTATGGCTTTGGGAGGTTGATCAGAAGAGTTACTATGTTGGTTTAAAAAGAAAGTAGGTGCATAGTGGGCAATGGAGGGGAAGAGTGACGTATACATAGACAGGCCTTGGACAAAAGGAAACATGTCTGTTCTGGCACATTTTATCCCTTCTCTAACTGTCTCCCAACCACCACTTCCACAGGATCTTCTCCTGCCTCCCTCATTTCATCACCTCCAAATTGTGCTCCCTGATAGTAAGGAGTGGGGAATCAATCAGAAACTCTACTCCTTTCAGCCACAGGTACCAGAGGCCACAGGGGGCTGAGATCTGATTAAGGCATTGTTGAAAATAGCTTTTGCCTTTCATCTGAAACCACTATCCTTGGACTAAATCAGTGGGAGCAGGTGAACAGTTGTCTTGTTACGTTCCTCAACAGGTACCAGAGAAACTACATCTGCAAAAAGGAATTTGCTTTTGAAAGTGCACCCAGAGCTGTGAAGGGGCTGTCTTGCTATACAGCACAAAGCCAGCAGTAGTCACATCCTACACATTATTAAAATCTGAGGGTTTTTTTTACTTGAACAACTATTCCTATACTATGACCTATAATAGATCCAGGCTTTCAAAGGGTATAAAATGCTTTTCAAATACATTTTCTGTTGTCTCTGTTCCACATAAATCCCAAAGCAGCTACATTTGTTCCTTCAGTTTCAACATATGAGACAGGTTTGCAGAGGGCCTCAACTTGCATCCTTAAGTGAAGTAAAATTTTCATTTCACCGTTACAAATTAAATCCCATAATTTAATTCCTTGGGTATTTGCAAAAGGTCAGATGGATGTCAGTAGTCTCAGGCCTGTTCCAGGAACAGTTCTACTTTATTAACACGGCAGGCAAAACATTGTTTCTATGGACTGTGCGTAAATAGTGTTTAGAATTTTTTTTAATTTCCTGTCTGTGGACGAGATGAATGCAAAAAAATAATAGGCAAAGTTGTGTGCTAAGTTGTAAGGGTAAAACATTTCAGGCAATAACTGAGTACAGAACATGGATCTGGATGACTGGAACTCACAGTATCTTTCTAATTTAAAATCATTCTGTAAAGAGATCAGATTTTCCTGATTAGAAACCTTGAGAGTGGTTATATTTAATATCCACATCTACATTCCATGCTGTGCTCAAATATAATCTCTGTCTAATAACAGGGTTTTTTAATGATATCGATACAGCTAGAAGATAGAAACATCTCCAACAGGATATTTTCACAAAACAAGTGATGTAAGTTTTCCATGTGAGTTCCACAGAGCAAAGGACATGACCTGAACACTCACACTCACCTGTGCACTGCATAAGAAAGAGACTGGATTCCTTGCTCAATAAAGCACCAATAATACATCATTCAGAGTTGTGGGGTTTTGTGTGGAGTCTGTTTACAAGTATGTGTAGTTGGAGAAAACAGTCGTTCCAAGGTTTAGAAAAACTGTTTTCTCACAACTTCTTTCAGCCTTTGCTCATTGTATCTGCTCTTTCTGCCATTCTGCACCCAATGGCTTCTATTTCCATGTGGGCAGTGCTGCACCTGGAGTGACTATGAATGTATTTGTGAAACGTGTGACTGCCACAGGCAGACCTGTCTTCAGTCCTGCATCTTTTGTAAAACACATCTTTGCTTTATCCAAAGTGTTTATTCCTGTGCTTCCCAGTGTGACAATTTCCATGTGAGCCTTTGGAGCTCATCTAAAACCCTGCCACTTGTATATGTGGGTGCTCACAGCTGCACAGAAGAAAGCCATTTATTTGTGCTAGTTCTATGGGTTTATTTAAATGAAAAATACGTTAAATTATGTTAATTTATGTTATTGCCTGAACGAAGAATGCATTCCATCCACAAAATCGCCAATATTTATTTTTATTTTATTAAAAAAAAAGAAATTATTTTACTTAAAAGCATTATTTTTACATGGACAAGCCCATTCTCCCCACCTCAGATTTCTTATAAGTGAGCATGACACCAAAATTATCTCAACATGTATTAGCTCAGCTAAATAACGTGAAAATATATTACAAATATGACAGAAGGATTTTTGATTATAAGACATGACTAGTGAAGTGAAGACTGCAGTACATATATTCATGTTTGAGGAGAATCTATTAGCATCTTGGAAATTTCAAGAGATACTCAGAATTACAGATGTAAACTGGGCAAAACTGTTGATGTAAAGGACACAAATTTTTACAGTGGAATTTATGACAAATAGAGCATCTTCTAAGGCCTTTCATAAAGTCCTTTATCTTCATAGCCCTCTTCCTCCTTTGTACTTTTGAAGGGAAAGTGATATAATGCTCCAACAGTGATCGATAGCATCCATTTCCCGTAAAATTCTTGCTGTGTTTAGTGTCAACTGAAGTGTTTCACTAACTCAGGACTAAATCATGTTCAGCTGATGCCACAGTCACTCTTCAATACCAGATAATAGGCCACTTGTTGCCTCCTCTGACACAGTTCAGGGGGGTGCAGATGCAGTCATGTGTGTGTAAGAACATTTGGAGAGTGAAGCCCCTGTCGTCTTCCCTTCCTCTTCATCACCAGCCTCTCCCCGTATTGCAGGGGGCTTTTGCTTTGCACAGCAGGTGAAAGTGGCCAGAAAGCCCATGCGGAAACGCTTGTTCATAAAGCAGTATATGATAGGGTTCACACAGGCAGAAGTGTAGGACAGCAAGTGGATAAAGGAGATGGGAGCCCCTGAGAGGCGCTGGTCTGCTGAAGCGGTGTCGAACGCGCGCCAGGCATTGACACTGAAGATGGGAGTCCAGCAAATGAAAAACAAAATCACTATCACCATCAACATACGGATGACAAGTTTCTTGGCCATTAAGTTGGCAGAAGAGCTGTTGCTTCTCACCCTCTCTATTTTGCTGTGGCTCAGAGCAGAGAGCTGTTGCAATGGCATTTTCCTTTTCCTTTTGGTTCTGTTGAGGTAGCATCCATCTCCATCCTCATATTTGGCACTGCAGGTACTTATTTTTCTTTCTGCAAGTATAAATTCGTGTTTAGATAGTTGGTAAAATACCTCTGAACAATGATTCAGAATAAAAAATGAAGAATGCTAAGTCTAAAGAAATAACATAATTCATAGCTGAACAACTGCTGCAAAGAAAGCACTGGCCTGCTTCTGAGTCAGTCATGTTATCAGCTGCTCTGCATCCACTGTCTCCCAATATTCTCACGTCTTATCTCTATACAAACTGATGCAAAAGGTGTAAGAACTCTGTTGAGTCCAGTATTGATGGAAGATAGTTTTCAAATTGATGTGGTCCTATTTTAATTTGACAATTTTAATTTAATGTGGTTTTTATTAACAGAAATGGTCCACATCCACGGCCAGGAAAAAAACATCTTGCTATTTCTATAACAAACTACAAGTTAGAAATTTGATGTATCCTCCCCTGAGCCTATGCAAACAAGCCATAGGAGAGGTTTATTTCCCACTGAGTAACAGAATAACTTCAGTCAACAAATGCAGCTAGCAAATTCATGACACCACTGATCATAATGAAAATTTTTGCAAATAGAAAGTTTTTGTTTTACTAGCCTCAAGATGACTGCTTGTATCTTCAACTGTAACTTAAAGAACCACCCCAAACCTAACTGTACTGTTACCTCGTGAAGATTTTCTCTGGCTGGCATCAAATTTTATTCCTCTGTAGAGTTCCAAAGAAATTAGGCCGTACGCAACCATCATTATAATTCCAGGAATAAGAAACAGTGTGAGTAGCAGGAACGTGTACCTAAAGAATAAAAAGACAAACTGAGACCAAGGAACTGCACAAACCCAGAACAACTACTTTTTATCCAGTTAAGTATTGGGGGAGGTAGGATTTCAAGATTTTTCTTAAATTTTGTCATGCCAATGCAAAGTATTGTTTTGACCCCTCTGGAAATTTGAAGCTTTCTGTCTCTTCTTCTCCTTCTTCCCCCAGAAAAGTACAGTAGGGACAAGGCTGTCATGGCTGCAAACCATGCTTTACCCCACTTACGTAGGCCCAGAGGAGATGGGTGTTCCCATAGTGATTAAAGGGGGCAGAAGGTCTCTCTGCCCATGAGTGGAACTCCCTGCTGTAACCAGACGAGCACTGGATGCCCTGTAGCTTTGGACAATGTAAAAATTGCCTTGCAGAAGCCAAAGGAGCAGCTGATGGTTCTCAAAGGAGCCTCTCATACATTAAAAAACTTTAAATGGTTGGACTCAAAGATCTGGGAGGCCTTTTCCAACCTAAATGATTATATTATTCTACTTTAGTGAGGGCTGTGGCACACATGGGTAGAGACAGGGCAATCACAACCTGAAGCCATGCAGCATCCCTGAGGAGGGATCCAGGACTGGCAATCCTTTTGCTAAATGAAGTAGCTTTTACTTGGTTTCACATCTGCTACTCTCCCAGTAAGCTTCTCAGATGTGATTACATGTTGGGGAAATAATGATATTTAAATGCATCCATCAACCTGTGTCTCTTCTGATCCCTGTGACTTTGGTGCAAACTCAGTTACACATGTGGGAATCTGTAACAACACCACAGAGAAGATAATTTTGTCCTGTATCCTTCCTCCTCATCTGCCAAAAAACGTGAGACTACTGAAATCATTAACACAAAGTTACTGTGTTACACCATAACAAAGTGGTGCATACTTCAATCTTTTTCTCAGTTCCAACCGATCTCCAGTATCCATTTTCTTGGTGCCAGTCAGTGTTTAGTCAACGTGCAAGGACATCATGTCCAAGTACTATTGCTGTTTGATAGTGCTACTGTTTACTTACTCTGCCCGGATGTGTAGGACTCAGAGCAGTCTCTCCCTCTTCTCTCTGCCCCTCTTCTCCATAAGTGACCAAAAGGATTCAGTTCTCAAGTAAGACATTTGCAACCTCATATTCTACTTCTCTGCTTCAGAGGACCTTCAAACAAACTAATAGGCAAGGCAGCACACAGAGGGGTGCTTGCACGTGTCTGCCTTTCTCAGAGATTAATCATGGATTTCTCTGAAACTGTTGAAGTTTATGTATAAATGAGTGAAAGGAGTATTCCTACTTAATGTGACAGATGCTTCCTTTACAGTGACAGTCTGGGGTTAGCAGACCACAGTGTGAGAGTCATTGCCACTTTGGGTATCTTTCGTATGACAAGGGAAAAGTCAGGCAAGTGTCAACATGTAAGTAGCTTAAAAATATGGGGGGTTTCTTACTTTGTAAATAAGCATGATAGAAATAAGCCTGATTTTCTACAGGCTTAATGCTACCATGAAATCCTGTTTTCCACCAGATAATGATGCATTTGCTAACAGCCAATTATGTCTTACCAAGACTGCTGAATGACATCACTTGGCCAAAGGAGACGACACATGTTTGCTGTGGTGTTGTTATACTTGGTAAAGGGTACCAGTTTGCTGTAGATTGGGTATGGTGACATGATAGTAAAGGAGACACACCAGGTAGCAGTAATCACTCTCAAAGCATGAGATTTTGTCTGCCAGACCCTGGACTGCAGTGGTTTGCAAATGGCACTGTATCTCTCCAAAGATATGGCAACGAGGTTGAATGTAGATACACTTACAGAGACACCTATAGATATAAAGAAAAAGGTTATTCTCTTGTTTTAAAGGTTCATGTTGTTTTCAAACAGTCTTGCCAACTTTCTGTATGCATACGGAAATTTAAAAAATATACCAACCTGTTTGTAAGCTAAAATATTTATGAATACCATATGGTTCAGGACAGTGAAGAATGTGTGGACAATGGGTCTGAGTCTCCAGAATGCTCCGGACTGATATTCCTGCTCTACCTTTCTCTAACTCCCAAAAGTCCAAGCGAAAAGATACATTCTTTCAAACCATAAAATTCTGGTAACAGGGAAAGAAGACACTTTTCGTCCTTACTCTTTTCTTTGTATTTTATTCATTCCACTAATTGCACTCAAATTCAAACAAGCATTTGAAATCAATGTGATTATGCTGTTAATTACTCTTTTAACATAGATGTTCACAGTCCCTCTTCTGTTGTTTTAATATTTTTGAGTGTCCTGCTTGACAGGTGGTCTGATTTTCTTATTCAAGAGAATTAAATATGTTACAACTTTTTTAATGAGATGCTAACGGAGTTACAAAGAAGGAGAAATGAAGTCATGAAGGAGAATATTTGTCCTTTGAGTGCCCTTAATTTCTCCTGTTCATTTATTATAAAATATAATGCAATGGTCTGTGTTGCTGTCATTGAGATGCCCAAGTTCATCACAGCAAGATTATAAATATTTCTTAACTTTGTCACAGATCTTTCTTTCAGTGAATGAGCTTTCATTTAGCAGTCTTTGTGAATATTCTAATGTATGTCAAACTATAAAATGCCAGTAATCTTTACAGTCTGCTTTAAAAAAATCAGCTGTAGTTTAAAATATGTCTTTCTACATCTTAAAATGAAAAAATGAGCATAGCTGATACAATGGTTGGCAGTGTCTGTTTGTCAGTTGAAGCCTCTGTGACCCGAACCACTAATGGGAAATATCCAAATTCTGACTCTTAAAATAGAACAGCTTCATAATAAGAAAGCTCATGTTTGATCCATTTCACTAGATTTTTTTTAATAAAGTAATTTACACAATGAATAAGAGAAAGATGACAATGCTTCAGTAATGTTTTATGGTATTTATGGCAGCAATTCATTATATTTGTTTAAACATGGCCTTTAGTTCTATTTGTTTTATCTATAAAAAGATGTTGATTTCCCATTCGCACACTTTAGGTGTGTACTTTCACATTACATCAAAGGTCTCAAGGGCACGGGTTGAAAGCAGACCTGAAGTTTCTGTAATTAACTGAGGGTCTCCCAAAGTGGAAAAAAAACTCTACATAATGTTCTCTTTTTTTTTTTTAAGAAATCAGCAAATGCACAAGAAATATTGGGAGTGAGACAAAAAACAGTTACACGCCCACACATAACCCAGGTATTTTGAAACACCTGGCTCCACAGCAAAAACGAAGTACAGCAAGGCATACAAAAGTGACAAGTCTTAGAGTCAGCCTCTAAAACATATATTTGTGTTTTATGATCTCCTAGTGAGCTCTGATCACACATGGTCTGTCCTCAAAAAGTGCTTGCTCTAACTTCCAGCTCTGCAAATTGCCCCTCCTTTTGCCTATTTTATTTTTTTAATGTGTCACTGCTATAAAAAATCTGTGGGCAAAATCTGCCCTTAGTGAGTATGTACAACCTCATCATTTCTGGTGGGTGATCTGAACACTGCTTAAAACTTTGTCAGTGACAGGTAAGCAAATGTGTGTGCTGGGTTTCTCATTAAAGCTTGATCATGAAACACACTTCTCACTTAATCTGATCCAGCAAACACTTCTGTATGTCATTACAGTTAGATGGGCGTCTCTGTGTTCAGCTGGATCAGACTGAGGAAACAAGAATCATAAAGATTTGCACTACAAAGATGCTTCTTCATGATGTTGGTAACTTTGACGGCGGATAGGAAACCTTTTTATAGGTCTTTAAATACCTTCTCACCTGTCTCATAAGTCAGTCTTCAAATTAGGCATAAACTTCCCAGACTTACCCATGAAATAAGTGGCAGTTTTGCAAACAGCACTACCGAAAATAAAATCCTTCAGCAGGTTGGGAATGAGGGTGAAAGGCATGCAGAAAAGGCAGAGCATCAGGTCGCTGACTGCTAGTGACAGCAGAAACGTGTTGGTGACTGTTCTCATCCGCTTGTTTCTTATCAGCACCGTAATTACCAGAATGTTCCCCAAAACACTGAGCAGAAATATCAAACAGTACAGCAGAATTCTAATTATCTGATGCAAATCTGAAAATTGTCACAAGAAAAGATCAGTTATGTAGTATTCAGCTCGGACTAGTATTACATATTCCACCCTTTAATAAAAAAGTAAAAGCCTTTCTGTATTCAATTTTACTAAGGTCTATGTCTTTACATCAATGTAAAATCAGTTAAAGTGCTGAAATTCTTAAACTTATTCTGATCTGCCTGATGCATAGCATTAAGCTACAATATGTGCAATACAATGTATATTTGGAGAGTCAAATACAACTTAAAGCATGCAGCACTAACTCACCATGAGAGTTCCTTCTTTATGTAGAAGTAAGAATCGATACAGCAATCAAAAATATTTTAATACATGCATTTGTTTAAGCCTCAGAGTGCTATGATTTCATATTTAATCACTTTTACACATGGTATGAGGTCTGATCACTCCATTGTTATTGAATTGAGTAAAAATCATGTTTCTCCAAATGCTTAGCAGAGCTGTTTACATTTTGTGCTCAATAGTGCTACTGTTTTAATTTTCCATTATATCCAATTTTTTTCCTAGTTGAACTTTTAACTTGGAAAACCAGCACACACTAAATGCTTGCTCCCTGTTTCTCATCCTAACTTGTCAGCAAGCAGTTGATTTTGCATTTCCTCAGAGAAAAAGCCTTTCATAGCTGTTTCTTCCCATAGTATCTCTACATCCAGCTAGAACTAAAACTGCCTGAAAAAGAATTATTTTTCTATATGTACCTTTAGAAGGATAAGGTGGATCATCCACACAGAAAAAAGTGTCATTTTCCAAGATGATATCGCACAGGAAAGCAGTAGTGTTGGTAACGTTCCCGAGGAAGCTGGCATCAACTATTTCCATTCTTCAGTATCCACAGGTTAGCTTTGATGAAGAAGAGGGTGGGTTTGTAACTATCTGCCGACTCTTTCAGCAAACAAACACATTTTTGAATGAAGTCTTTGACAGAAGAGAGGCAAGGAAGCTCTTCTGACTCTCTGACAGGAGCACACAGAGTCCTGTTCAGGCTGAACAAGAATTATTCCAGGGGCACACAAAGCAGTACAGAAAAGCAAAGCGTGTGTGCACATACACACTCACACGTATGCACATAGACATGCAGACACACAGACACATACACACACATACATCCCCTCTGTTACTTTTTAGATCCAGTCTCTTATTGGACTAGTGTGGGGATTATAAGCAGGCTAGAAAAAGATTACAGCATTAACCCCTTGCTAAATTGCTTCTACTCTCGTCTCTGCAATATTTCTCTGAGGCAGTCTGTTATGCCACAGCCAATAAATGAGAACCAGTGAGTGATGAGAGTGATAAATCTGTCTCTCAACTACCAACATTTAAAATGGTAAGAGTAGCTGAATAAAAGGGCAGAGAAGAGAAAAACCTAGTGAAGATTTTGCATTCCTTACATGGAAATTCTTCTTATCTTCACATTTTTCAGAGCAAACTGAATATAGGATAGGCTCAGAAAAATAAGAGCAGTTACATTTATCTCATTTGGTGTTCTAGCTTCATATGAAAGTGCTGTACATGCCTGATCCAAACCCCAGCGAGTCAATAGAAAAACTCACTAATATCATTGTTCTTGGATCAAACCTGATGAACATATATTAGAATTGTTAGTTAATATAAGCAGAAGCCTACACATTTCCTCTGTGCAAACACTGGTATATGACTTGAATACAAACTTGATGAAATGGATAAACTGTGGCACATTGGTTATACACCAGTGTAACTAACACAATGATCTTGATTGAAAAGTTCTGCCTTTTTAATACATAAACATCATTCTCCCTGGTGTTTTCACAAAGTCATGGGCTTTTAACTTCTCGTCTACAGCTTGTTTATAGCCAGAAATGGAAATTAATACTAGAAATTAATCTCTGTTAATGGAAAACAAATTTCACATATAAAATCTCTTTTACTTCAACAGGCAGAGCAACAACAGGTTCTTTATAAGAAGTCCTGATCCCTTAAAGCTGATATACACAGATTTGGTTTCTTTTCTGGTCTTGCCAGCTTTGCTTTATAGTGTGAATAACAGGAATAGGTTGGTAAGGGAGTAGATTGAAAAGTTACGTCCAAAGTTCTAATTTCTCCAATATCCTTTTTACCTCTGGGAGTCCTGGATGCAGCTGGTCACCAGTGGTCCATACCACTACATGGTCCCACTAACTGACTTGCTCTCAGGGGAGTGAAAGGCTGGCCAGGGCTGAAAGGCAGTACAACAAACACTACAAAGCCAGTGCATGTCTCTCACATGAGTCTCAAATGTATGTGGGATGGTGTGAAGGACCAGCTTTCCCAGGACAGTAGGGGCCCCTCACTGAGCCCCATCCCAAGACATGAGCCCAACTACAGTGTCATGACATATTTCCTGAGCCCATGCAAGAGACACGAAGACAATGAGGCCAGCAGCCACGGCTGGAGGCTTCATGGAGTCAGCCAAAAGGGCAACTGAACGAGGCTGTATTGGATGCAGCTTCTGTGCAGCCTTTTGGCACAGCCATGTGCTGTGCACACAGTAAATGGGCACAGAGGTGGGAGGCAGCATGTGCAGTATAGACTTGAAAGGTTGAGGCATAAGTACTGAGCCATGATTGACTCCAGAGGATACTAATTTCAAAGAAAAGCAAGTGCAGAATGAGTGAGGGAATGATATCTCATGCAAATCCCAACTATGTAGTTGCTGTTTAAAACAAACTGGATCATCTTGTTGACATGCTCAGAGCTTTAAATCCATAAAATGCCGCTTTCTTCTACAAATTTGTGCAGATCATGTGTCCAGACATTTTTATCTGTTACTACGTTCCTCACCAGTTTTCTTTCTGTGAGTGCCAGGCTTACAGACTGGTTCATAATTCCAAGAGTTTAGTTCCCCTGGAGTCCTTTTTAAACATTGTCATCACATTTACACTATTTTTTTCCCCCTGGCAACAACGTAGTTCTAAACAATAGATTGTACATCATGTTCAATAATTTTACTATTTCCTTTAGAAGTTCTGGATGAATACCATCTGGTCCTGGGCTGAGCTGGATTCAGCATCTGCTGGTTAAATTGCCAGAGTAAATGAGTAAGAATTTGCTATGAACTCTTGACTCCCCTTGTGGAGTGGATTTCTGCATGAAACATATCAAGATCAAAGAGCTTTGTTTTTCTAGGTTTTTTTTTTCTTTTGCATAGATTTACTCAAATGTACAGCCAATAATCCTCATGTTTGGACAGTTCTGAGTTGCCTTTATAATATCATTTCTCTCCACTACTTTCATCTAATTTCATGATAGATCACTCTCCATGCTGATCACTATCATCTCATTGTCTCCCTGCAAGCTTTAGGAGAGGAAAAAAGGAGGCAGTTTTAATGAAATGCTTGCAAATCACAGATGTAATCTTATTATTTAGGAGAAACAAAAACCTGAATGTCTGTCCCACTTGAACATAACCGTGTATTATTTGGGACGTTGAAAGTTTCAGGGAAGAACTTCCTTTGGGCTGGCTGCTTTATTAATAACACTAATTTAGTTATAAAATTTGTTTTATAAATTAAGAAATAATTTAGATGCATTTACGTGCCTTTGTAGATGGTTTAGACAGAAGTATAAAACTTTTTTCCCCTTTATTCGAAGGAGGTTTGCTAACCCATGATAACAAAAGAATTTGCCTTTTTATACTTTCAATTTTAGTCTTAATTCCATTTTCCCTTATAATGTCAAATACTGAACACACTGGCTTTGCAGCCAAAACAGTTGCTGTGCTCTGCCATTTCCTGCTATGTGTATATATTTTTTCTCATCCAAAAACAAGCAACATCAATTTAAAGCCGCCTCATTCTTTTTTCCTGATGAATAAGCTGTTGTGTTTGTTCATTAATTTGACAAAGATCTTTACTTAAATTTAAATAGAAAGTCCACTTGTTAAATGATGAATTTGGAAAAGCTTGCCTTTATCTTGTGTCAAACTTACAAATAATTTTGGGTTTGCTGTCAGGTCTTTTTTGTCCTGACAAATGAAATAAAATGAAACAATTAGAAAAAACATCTATGAAAAGTCATGGTCTACTTCTGTTCTTACTTGCAGGTTTATGCTGGCATTAGGCCACTGATTTAGTGGAGTTACTCACAAAGGCACAAACTACAGGGAGATCACAATTAGGCCATGCTTTTGGAGAAAACACAAAATTCTCAGGAACGCATTTATTGTAAGCTTTTTCAAAGTGATCTGAACTTGACTCCTATCCATGTCTCACAGTAACTGCAACTAAACAGTTCATATCATACCCATCGGAACCCAATAACATAATGATGAAATTACTTCAGAGCACCTTCTTGTACTGTCAGCGATTTCTGAAATACCTTTCACCAACTGTAGATGGGATCAAAGGCAAACAAGATGCTCCTGCTTCCTCTGCAGTACTTCTCCAGATGTCACATATTATGTGGCATTTTGTCCATCTGGATACATCTCAAGGTATCTTTTAAATTATTTGGGGGTGGCCACTTTTCATTCTTTTGACATGTCAATTTATAGTGTTTGAACTTTTTGGATGTTTGCAGTACCATCTACCTGACCTACCTGTGAGATGCAGTACAGCTGTCCCTGATGCCTTCACGGGCACCCAGCCAGCCCGTCATACCACCTTCCTTAGAAGAAAAGAAACGAGGCCTCCCAGGTGATGGCTGTTACTTCTGTACAAGGCTCTCTGATGAATGGGATGAATAAAGCACATTGTCTCTGTAAACCTTCACATCCAACTTCACAATCATGTTAAAGTTTCTATGGGCTTTCAGGGCAAAACAACAGCCAGAAATTCACTTTTGCTCCAGAGATTGCTATGCAAGTGTTGTATAAAATTTAGGAAAACTGTTTCAAAGAAATATGTAAATGGTGTCCAGTGAAACATAAGATCACATAAAAATCCCTTTGACACTCCACAATGGTCAGTAGGACACCATTACTGGGGTCTGGGAGGAGTCATTATCCACTTATTCCTCTCACACAGTTTACCGCGCATGTTGCGACTCATGTTGGCCCTTCTCAGCCCATCACTGGGCCCAGCTGCCTCACCTCTCTCCACAAACCCGACCCTTCAACCAATTATTAAAAACTGAGGGCAGAAGTTACATCAATCCTCACTAAACAACTGAAGCTGACCCTTTCCTTTTCGTGGCTTATCATAAGTGTGTAAGTGCTATGAGGAATGAATACACACTCCTGAAAGAGGAACATAGATATTTTTAAAAAGTGCTTGTTTGTTTTGCAGGTAATACATGGAGTGTACCACCCCTTTTTTTTCCTTCACCCTGTTAACATTAGTTTGTCAGAAAAAAGAAACCAAACAACAGTTCAGGATTCAAGCTAGAGATACAAAGAAATAAATCTGTATACCCTTTCACTGTGGGTGCTAGAACTCCATGCCAACTTATCTGCATCAACATGTCCCAGGAGGTCACTTTTTTTGGATTATAATAACACTGTCAGGTGGTGGTACCATTTAAACTAGGCTCCTTTAACCCTAGCTTTGCATACTAGACCAGCATCAGTCAAAGTCAAAATCCATCACATGTTCTAAGGTACCAGTTGTCTGAGACTTTTCTGAGGTACAGTCTTGACATAGTTTGTAAAAAGTAGATGAAAGATCAGGGGATGCCACCAGAAACAGCTCACATAGGCTATAATGTCAGCAACAAAATGATATAACTGTTCTTGACAGTTCTCAACTCCTTAACAAAGCTCAAAACTGCAACAAGCTGCTAAATAAACCCTCACTCCTAACAACTGAGAACTGTAATCCTTCATTTTAAGATTCCAGTTGGGCACATAACAAAGAGTCACTACTATTTTACTACAGGAGATTTTTATTAGTAGATCTCACAGAGGTATATTAAAAAAGTTATTTATATTAATTGCAGCTGCTATAAGTTTCAATTTAAAGATGAAAAAGATGAAGCAAAATATTTGGCATACGCTGCTCAATGGGAGAATGGAAGAGTTGGGAAAAGAATGGCAGCCTCTTCAGACTGCTGCTGTCACACACTGTGCTCTCAAAAGAAGCCACACTATCCTCAAAACATTAAGATCAAATAGATTCTCTCACTTCCGCAGAATCAGATAAAGAGATGTTAGTTTCACAACACCAACTAAGTCATTAAGAGACTGGCTGTGCAGTTGGCAGGGAGGAAATAGAGAAAGTCAGATGGTGGGTGAATTGGTACCAGCATGTCTGAAACCAGGGCTTTAATTTAAGATTCCAAATTTTCTGTGTCTTGCTATGTATAAGGAGTAATTACTTTGTGTTTCATGACATTTCACCCAACATCTATGTTTTTAGAGTTATCAGTTTCTGTTCATAATCTCCTGATGATAAATGCCTTTAAGGTTGTACTACTGAGATTTGTTCAGTCACATCTGAGTTCCCAAGATTCGTCTAATCCTTATCCTAAGGGAACCGAAGCTATGGGAAGAAAAAGAAGCATTGTCTCTATTAGACAAATACTGAAAATTACACTTACATAAGAAGAATTAATTTAATCAGCAACAGTAGTTTTTGAAAGCTTCATCTTTTTATAGGAAGCATTAACTTTCTATGAGCAGTCATCTGATTTGACACAAATTTGCACAAGTCTGCACAAGAAATGGAAATACTACTGGTACAACATAGAGAGCTACTGCCTTCTATAAACACTTACCAGCAAACCCCACAGCAAACTCCCTCCTTCAAAGTACTTAGCCAAACTAGGATTTTGATCTGACAAAAAGACAAGTAAAAGACCGTGTGATGGCTGGAATTTTGTTGGTTTCCCATTGCCTTGATTTTGCGTAGAAGCTTATTCGGACAGCGAGATGACAGGCTGTCCCTTTCAAGTTGTAGGGCTTATATTATGAAAGTAAGATTTTAAATTAGACTTGTGGCCTGCAATTTTTTGTACACAATTAGGTATTTTATACCTTGACTCTTGAACTTTTACTGTGACAGATTTTTCATATAAGCAGAACTCTGCTAGCTGATGGTTTGGACTAATTGTTAAACCCAATAACATGAGGCACGGGGGGACCTTCAGGAGTGAAGACAATTTGCCCCAGCAGAAGTTCTGTTCTAGGACTAATTTCTGGAAAGTTTTTCTTTATTCGTAAATGAGCTAAACTGTCTTTGCATTTTGGACTTGTTCAACAGGCACATGCTGTCCAGTAACTGGATGTAGAAAGCTGTCATTTACAATTTTTTGAGAAACTGAGAGGGGTGAGTCAAGTCCATAGTGATAACAAATACTCGGATTTATTTCAATTGTTGTGCTAAGCTGTCCTGGAAGTATTTGATAGTGATTTCAAAACATTATTCAAATATTGAAACTCTGAAAATAATAATTTCCAGAGTTTCAGCATAGATGGGCTGTTAAACGATAGTATTGTTGGCCTTACTTGCCATGCTATTGTCTATATAATTCTTAAGAAAACATATTCTGAGGAACAATTGCTGTAGTTAGTTTGGACTATTTGTCCATGTTTATACAAGATTACACTGTGCAGGGAGTTTATGTGACTGAAAGTATGTAACTTTTAAATTAATTTTCATTGTTTAGTCTTTGCTTACATTACAAAACTGTTTTAAATCTGCCAAGAAGACTCAACTCTTAAAAGAGAGGAGAAACAAAAGTCCAAGGACATATTCTGCTCTGAATTCTCTGCACTCGTTTTTTGATAGAGCTAGACTCAGGCTGCTATGGTGTCCCCAGATATCCAGGGCTTATAAATCAAACATATTAGAAGTTGGATTTTTGGGATGTAATCCTTGTACATAGAAAAATTACATGATACAGTCTTGATTTTGCTTTAACAAACATGCAGCTAATCTGGATGATTTCTTCTAATACTTTTGTCTGTGTGTCTGAAGTCATTATCTCACATTTGCAATTTCATGCATACTGGTTTGGCCCTTTCTGTAATCAGCTGCACTGGTGGTAAGTGTGCTTTGTACTGACAAAGCAGTGTAAAACAGTCACAGCTCCTACATGAATTGTGGCTACCGTGTCCCTTCTTGGACACCTTACCTCTTCCCAATGTTCTCCTTTTATTCTAATGCATTCATTTTGCAATCCTGCAATGTAGGAAAAATGAACAAATTGAAGTAGGAATGGTATTTCTCATGAGATAATGGTAAAGGATCAGTAACAAATAGTATTTTGTTTTTACAAGCTTTGCTTACTGAAGTTGCTGGAGTAAGTAAAGGGGTTTTTTAATATTTTAAGCGACAGGCTAGTGAAATGGTCCCAGATCCTACCTTAGCTCACTCCACTTTTAAACTCAGTGGTACTTGAAGTATAATCTTGCCCAGCCCATAATCTAACAGTGATTTTATCTCTTTAATTTTAATTTACATTTCAGTTAGAAAGCCAGAAAGCCAGAAGTGTGAGCTGCAATTTTGTAAAGACAGAGCTTCCCAAAGTCTTCACTTAATTCTCAATGAATGCTCATAAAAGTTGTAATTAGAAGTCAAATAGGAATAATCTGGTAAAAGAAAAAGTAACACACTATTTATTTCATTAGCTGTTAAACTGATTCATTTCATATTGGAATATCTTGTTCACAAGACCTTGTCTAGAGAAGGCTGAAAATCTAAAACAGGATTCTGTGGGAAATTTTCAAGTAATTTCTAAAAAATCAAATCATGATATAAATTGCTAAATAAATTTTAATTTTCTGTTTCAAGAGAACCATGTGGGAGGCCATATACAATCTGAAATGATAGGAAACTTGTGTTTTTCTGGTCTGATGTCTTACTACATATCCAAGGCCTTACAGATTTACCTACAGAAACTTGACATTTAATTCACAATTTACAGTTTACAAAAAATTGACATTTTTTAATGAAATCCAGCTTGCTTATCAAGAAGGCAGTAAATTTCATTTCCCTTAATAGAACAGGGGCATGAGAAACAAAGCAGTATTTTTCCTTTCATATACTTTTTCTGTCATCCTGACATGGGGGCTCGTTTAATTAGTGACATAAAGACTTATTTCCTTCTGTTTCTTTCTTGATGCATCCTCACGAGTGCTTTTTACCTATTTTGTGTGTAGTTTTCTCCTTCTTTAAGCCAACTTAACCAAAATTGTGAATTTGCAAATGGCACCTTAATCTGGAGTGTTCATCACTTAGTCCACACAATTGAGCTGGGTTCAGCATCTTCAACAGTGGTGTTGTTTCCAGTCCTAAGGAGGATATAAATGGCTAAGTCTCAAAGATTTGTGCCTCTTGGATAAAGTTATGAAAGCTAGTAGTATTTAGCTGCACAAGAATATTAATTTTAAAATATTTTAAATAATAAAAAATGGGTATTAACTCATGTCACAGTTAAATTTCACTGACAGTTATAACTGTTGCATGGCTATGGATATATTGTCAGGTCACACCATTTTACACTACAGTTGGATATCAGGAAAAAATTTTTCACCCAGAAGATGGCTGACCACTGGAACAGGCTTCCTGGGGAAGTGGTCACAGCATGAAGCCTGACAGAGTGTTTGGAAAGAAGTGTTTGAACAATGCTGTCAAGCACATATTGTGATTCTTGGGGTGTCCTGTGTAGGGCCAGGAGCTGGACTTGATTCTGATGTGTACTTTTCAACTCAGGATATTCTATGATTCTGTGATAATCTCCTGCTATTATTTCCTGATATGTCAATACATATGTGAAGGGACAAGTTTATGTGTCACATCTTTGATCTAAATCATTATTATGTTGCTTTTATTATTAGCCTAATTTTCCAAAAAATTCCCTTCTGATGTTGAGCAACTCCAATGAGGCAATTTGATTCTATATTTCAGGCTGATGCTATACACTATCCAGCAGAAATTTACTCCACTCTGCTCTCTATGAGTGCAAGCCTCAATGTAGTTTCAGTTACAGGAAAGACCAGGAAATTTTTATCCACACTAGCTACCAGAGTGTATCCATATATATATGTAAGCTGGGAGCACCTTTTATCCCATCTTCTCTGGGAAATATGTTCTTTGGTATACAGTGAGTAGGAATGTTGGGCACAGGAGTCCTTCCTATGAAGAACAAAAGTGATCAATGATAAATTACATTGCTTTGTAACTGCTTACTCATATTAATGACTCATAGTCTCAGCTAGGCTGTAGAGTTTTTGGTTTATCAGCTTCATAACTTGTCTCTTCACTTTCTTTTTTGCAATGAATACAAATTATTCTAACCCTTCCTGAGCCCTTTGGCACTAAAACCTTTGTGAATGTTTTTTAATATTCCTTTCTGGTTTTTCTGGGAACGTGTTGCAATATACTTTGTAAGATTCAGTTCTGTATCCTGTTAATTAACAAAATAATACAATTTTAGGTACTACCTCTGTCTTGTTTTGATTTAGCAATTTGTTGTGCATTTCAAAGATTTCCTTACAGAATTCTAAACAGTGATGCAAAACAGAAAACTTAACTTCATTTGTGTATTTAAGTTTTTTTGCTTTCAGTGTGTAGAGCTTCATCTGAAATCAAATCATCTGGGTTTGTCTGTGCTTCTTGGAGCTGTGTAAAATATTTTGGTGTCATTTTTCCTTTAAGCAGATGTGTATATTAATTTGTATATTTTGGGTTAGTGGAAGCAGGCTAGCTTGCTACTCAAGGGCTCTGAATTCAGCCTTCAGAACTGTGTTTTACATGTGTGCTCTTCCATCCCACTGTTCCACTCTTTTTGGAGTGAATTCTTGAACATTATGTTATCATGAACTTAATTCCACAGTAAAAATTGGATCACTTAGTTGTGTTTTATTTAATCACAATAATACTTGTAACAGGCAGTATTAATAGTTGATGTTTCAGATCACTTTCTGCGATAATATATTCCTGTATATAAATAGAGAAACAATGCTTAGAAATTAGCGTTCAGTTTGATATTTTGACTTAATCTCTTTTGAACTAATACAGGACAACTGCAAATATTTCAGCACAGGATTCTTTAGGCCCTCACCATGGCCTGAGATCTACCAGAGAAGACTCTATTCCATAGTTGGTGATGATATTTATTCAGTGCCTGGTGCTCCCTTTTGATTTCCATTTGTCTGCATGGGAAAAGGAAAGCACCAACCATGGAGACAAAACTGTAAGAAACTTACGAAGGTTCTGCTTCCTATGTTCAGTTCATACAGCATTGCCTTTTTGTGGCACTTTCAGCTATCTTTCCAACAGATAGCTGGAAAGATATCTGTTAATATCTTTCCAAGTTAAGGAAGCAAAAATCAAGGCAAAGAATATCTGAAAAATCCTTGTAATCAAAGTAAAAATCCTCACAACCCAAATTAGAGTGCTCCTTTGAACAATTAGGACAGGTGGTTAACCACAACCATCCGGAAAGAATTACAAAAGCCCTACAAGAGTTCGTTTCTAGTTCCTCTTGGTTTATTCACTTTTGAATCTTCTATTGGAAAATGTATCAAACAAGAAAACCAAACAACCTACTAATACTTCACATAAAAAACCCAAAACAAACAAAGAAAGAAAAACAAAAAAACCAACCAAACAAAAGGAGAAAAGGATTATTCCACTTTAATTGTAATAAAATCTTAATCAGAATAAAAGGTACCCAAGAAGAGAGCACTGTTCTGCCACTGAACTTTATAGTTCTACTTCTTAGAGATGAAGGAGAAGGCAGCTATGATCTAGACACTAAATAATGTATCCAAGGTGGCCTTCTGGTTGTTGAAGACTTGCAACACACACTGATATGACTCTGTAATAAACTGTATATATTCCAGGCAGTGAACAAAAGTATAACAGACTACCTTAAAACATTTATTACATTTTCCACAGAAGAAAAATTCCCCTACTGCAATAAGTAGGATATAGATCTAAGAAGCTACTTCAGTGGAGTAATTCTCAATACTGTGTAACAAATAAATAGAAAATCAGAAGTTTTGATACTTTTAAATAGTAGATCTAAAACATCACAACACATTTTTTTAAAATGTTTTCATAAATCATAGAAAAGCTGGGGTTGGAAGGGACCTTAAAGATCATCTAGTTCCAACCCCCCCCTTCCAAAGGCAGTGATGTCACCCTCTAAGTCAGATTGTTCCTATTTTTAAAAAGGGAATATTTTCTGTGACGGAGAAAACCAAATTCTGTTTGTATTTAGATCACACAGACTCACTGGAGTCAATAGGTTTGAAACGAACACAGAATGTCACCCTAGCATACTCACATGCTGGTAATCTCTGAGTTGGAGGTGTTAACTAGGAAACTACTGAGATGGCTCATTTTAATGCATTTCTTGCTTACAGAACAATTGGTTAAAGTTTGTAAAAACCTTAAAAGAAGTAGCTAAAGTAAGCTGTTATGTGTGAACTGAGAAAATGCTTGCTCGTGAATGCTAAATCATGTCTTTTAAAAGATAAGTACAATAGTTGTGTAAATTTTCTGACAGACTCACTGTTGAGTGAATATACAATTTAAAATGTGTAGGTCCCCCTGGATAGCATTAACCCCCTTGGCAGTTAGAGTGCCAAGGAAAGGTAAGTGGCTCATCTACAGGAATAAGCCCCCAAAATTGCACGTTTAGTCCTATTCTGCACCCACACCTCATTCCCTTTCACTGCACTGAGTGCATGAATACACCCACCAGCACAGGTAAAGGGACAGTGTCCCCCCTCCAGTCCCTCCCCATCTCTGCTTCCTCAGCAGCCCTAAGAGGAGACTTCATGACTTGGCATTTCTAGCAGCAAGGGAATGAAAGGTGAAGGTGGGGTCAGGGCAGCACTAGTGTTGTGAATCGCTTAGGGGATGAGTGTCTTGTGAGCAGTTGACTGGAAGTGCTAGGATTTTGTTGACTGCTGGGATTTTGTTGACTTCTCTCACTCATTACTCTGTCATCCCATGCCACTGCCTCCTTTGGTGATACCTGCAGACAGCCCTGTTGTTATTAGGTCAACTAACATATTGCATGGAAAAAAACAAGCTGACCGACTACATAATTTTTACTTTCCATTACCAAATTCTTGATGCTTTCCAGATCTGCAGTGGCAGATTAATAAAAGACACTTGGGATACCAGTATCAGGTACGGCCAAGTGCTGTAACTTGACATAAAACACAGTAAACAAAGATATAACACTGTAGAGCACTGCAGCTGCAAATGGAGGAGGAATACAACAGGGAAAGGAATTGGTGTTCGAGGCTGTAAGGCTGAGACACTGAGAGGGAAAGACCAACAACCCCAAACTGAAAACCAATGACACATACACCAGACCTCCTGATAAAACCAGCAAGCTGCCTCTGGTATGTGGTACTGGACATCATAAAACCAGTCTATGCTGACTGCACTGCAGTTGCTCACTTGCAATTTAAATGTAAATCATGATGAAAAAGAAGTAATTGTCAAAACCTTATCACATGAAACAAGTTAAACCAGTCATGTGATACCAGGGGGATAGGCTAAAGAGTTGGTTGGGATTTCTGCCAGTGCCTGTTATTTAAGTGATATTTTTCAACAGTGACCCTGTATTTCTCAAGCTGCTATGCAGTAAGCTCCTTGTAAGGAAACAAAAAAGACACATGCACTTAAGTATGGGATTTCTTAACTGGATATGGTAAGGATACACAAGAAGCTGTTAACAGCCCTCAGTGTGATTCTGTAAAGATTACCTCATTATATTGCCTAACTTCTTAGCTTTGATTGGCATTTACAAGAAACAAGTTTTCTTACCCGTACTGGAGAAACCCAGTGCATAGGAGGAAGAAAACCAGACTGGAAATAGCCTAGAAAAACAGGGAATGAAGAGTGATAGATGGGCACATGCAGAGGGTAACGAAGGCAGACTTAGAGCAAAGATAGTCAACTGCAGCTGACATTAGCTTTTTCTCTTATTTTCTTGACCTATAGAGATAAGGATGGCTTTTTCAGACCTGCAAAGTCTTTTTCATTGCATGTGAAATTTCCCCATATTCCCTGGGAGTAGAGAAACACACTTCTCATCAGCAAGGTGATGTGGCTTCTGTCCCACTCCACAACCTGCCATCTGGCAAAATGTGGTGCCTGCAGATCACAGCATGGAAAACATGGAAAATAGCCAGACACCATGTTGTGCTACCAGCAGGAATGTACCCAACCTCTAGGTCCTCACATATCAAGCAGTCCTGATAAAAAACACACTCGCTAAAAACAGTGTAAGACTGCCATCCCTGTGGCAGTCCACGGATTTTCTCAAAAACTGGAAAGGAAAATGCTATTAAGGACTATGCCAGGCAAGGAGGAAGGGCTTCCTCTTACATTTGTAGCTGCAATGTAAAAGGCCTGGACTTCAGGCACTGACCTGTGGAGCTTAACATCATGCCCTGGTTTTCTGCAGATGCTTGTCTTAGCAGGTAAAGTTCTGACATAAACAAAACACCAACCAATAAACAAACCAAACCAAAATGAAGAGGGGTACTGTCTCCATGGGAACACCTTGCAGAATTTTTTTATGAACTAGCATAGTTCATAGCCATTATAGTTTGTGTGATTGTTTAGTTGGGAATGTAGACAAAAATTTCAGTAACATTCAATATGCAGAGAAAACAAAATTGTGCTTGCTGTTGCCCCTAATTTCATACATTTCAAACTTTATATAAATCAGAATAGCTATTCAAGACATTGGTAGATGACTCGGCACTTGATTTCCCCACATTATCCATGAATTGAGAAGCAAGGTCTCCTCAGTATTTTGATTAGCGTAAGTAACATTTTCAGGTTTCTCTACAGTTTGTTAAAGAACTTTTTATCTCTGATCTTCTATTACTGTTCTTCTTTATTCAGGAATGCTCACAAATAAGTCAGAACAGGTTGTAGACAGATGAGTCCAGGTGCATTTTATATCTATTATATCTAGTTGTTTTTTTCTGTCAACATAGCTGATGATAACTGTAATTTTCTCACATCTGTCACTCACAACGGTGAAGAAGTTATATCTGATGTTTCAGAATCTTAAAACATTATTTGTTTTACAGTGGCCATCCTCAGAGCTGAAAATGGGTACTAATGCTTGGCTTTGGAGGTCAATGATCAACTTATCCATGTTACCTCCTCTCTTAGCTTATTTATTAATTGTTCTGGAACTTTAAAAACTAGTATTTTCACTTAGAAAATCAGTTTATTAAGTAAGAATTTGATTACATGGTTCTGTTACTGATGTCAACAGGAATAGATTTTCCTAGATGGATCAAGCAGATGAAAGTTCCTTGCATTTACATCATGCAGTGACGTGTACACAGTGTCACACAGCTGCTCTGCTTAAATGAGGGCTGTGTCAGCTCCTGGTACTGAGCCTGAATTAATGCCTCACTATGCTGAGCAGACAAGGGTAAAATATTCAGGAGGGTAACACAACTTTCACTCAATGCAGGCCAGCTTGTATTCCTCAAGAAGCACACAGAAAGGAGCCCTGGGACTGAATTTGCTGCTCACACCATCTGGATGTGATACTTCAGGGTCTAAAACACAGCTTCTTAAATTGTCTCTCAAGTTTTGATGATATGAATTATGTTACCTCACACTAGTGAAAAGCCACTTAAACCACAGCTAAATATGTTTTTAAGCTACTCTTTCTGACTGCACTGACACAGGTTTGAAGCCCATGCACTGTCAACTCTAGCTGAGAAGCAATTTGAGAAGATGCTGCCTTGCAGCTTTTGCTTGCAGCAGCTCAGCTGAGGTGCAACAGCTGCCTGTAAGAGAAAGTTTAATCCTTTCCAAGGCAAGGGCAGACAGGTTAATAAAGCTGTAAGTAATTATGATTGTTTCACTTGTTGTTGAGACAGACCTGGAATGCTCATTGCTGGTTACAGCCCATGTGGCCTGGCAGGTGGCGACCAGCAAGTGACAGCAGCTCCAAAGCCATCAAGGGCTGCTGTCAGGAAACTGCCTCAGTGGTGTGAGCAGCCAGAAACACAGATGATGCTGGAGCAGGCTGGAAGGTTGTGGGGACAAGGACGAGGACACTTTTCACTGCAGGCTCCACTGGGGGGAAGGGCAAGGCCGGCAGCCCAGGAGTGTTTGGATGTGTCCAACATCAGTGTGGCCAGGCTCTGGTCCTTGGATGTGTGGCCAAAGCACCAGACCCACAGGTAGGCTTTCCTCACACTCATTTCTAGAGATGATACATTACAAAAGTTTATTTAGGAAAAGAAAGAAATATGTGAGATCGTCAGGAGAGCTTGAGGCAACCCTTATCCAACCCAAGGTGTGCACAGCTTGCAGGCTGGAGAAAGCCTGCCAGGTCCCTGCAGAAAGGCAATGTAGGATCCCAGAGGATAAGGGGCTGATGTGCACGTCTCAAACACCAATAGCTGGTGGCTGTGGTGGCAGTAGGTACCTACAGACAAGGATTGTTGGTACTAACAGGCCATGAGAAAGAACAGGTAGTGACCGGAGGAGTGGGCTGTGTGGAAGGAGAGCAGCACTTTTCTGGGATAAACATCCTGGTTGTAGTTCCTGGAGCTAAGTACAGCACAAGTGCAGGAATGAGGCTGAGAAGTGGGTATGGACCATAGGACCTCCAAAGCCCTCCAATCCATTTCTAAAAAGGCCTGAAAGAATGGATGCACATGGTAACTAATTTGTATAGAATGCAAGAAACAGGTCTTCAGGGCAGACCTGTCCATAAAAAGATATCCCTCCAAGCCCAGGCAGCACTCAGGACCTTGGACATCCCAGCAGCTGGGTCAAGACACTGGAACCAGGACTGACATCCTGACATCTCATCAGCTGGATCCATGCGCTGATGATTCCTGTTTCCTTTCTTTTCCTTTTTCCCTTCCCTTCTTTCCCTTCCCTTTCCTTTTTCCCTTCCCTTTACTTTCTTCTCCCTTTTATCTTTAATTCATCTCTTGCTTTCTCCCCTTTCATCCTATCCCTTTACCCAAAACCTGCTGCCGTGTACTTATACAGTAAGTAGGTCAGGGACTAACATACCAATTCCTACAAAATTACTAATAAAACTTCCTAACTGTTTGCCGACCCGCTGACCTTCCCCGTTCCTTTCACCACGAGCATTTACGAGTTTCGGGAGCTCCGTTCCCCGGCTGCGGGTGGGCGGCGGCCGGGAACCATTCCGTGCGGCGCCGCTTCCCGCCCGGACGCAGCGGCGGGAGCGCTGCCGGGNGCTGGAGCCGGAGCGCGGGCTGTCCCTCACCATCGCGAGGGTCGTGCAGCGGCTGCAGGGCTCCAGCCTGCACTCACAGCTGGAGCGACAGGCCCGGGTGAGCCCCGACCTGCCGCTGTGCCCCCTCGCCCGCCTCCATTTTCCGCTCCCCCTCCCCGGCGCTTTGTTCCCGGCCGTCGCCCCCGGCCCGGTCCGTGTGGCCTCCGCCGGGGGCAGGGGCCCGGGGG
>WEIV01025717.1:61447-75819 GCA_013390005.1 Calyptomena viridis
CCTCTCGTCCCCTCCCTCACTTCTTCCATCTCTTCCTCCCTTTCTCCCTCCTCGGCGGGGCCGGGGAGCGGTGTGTTTGGTTTCTAGAGCCGTGTTCATAGTGTCCCCCCTTGGGACCGAAGGATTTCGCAGTGAATATGAAGACTATCCCTCGGAAATCTCACTGCTTCAGATATAGTCCTGAAACGAATTGCTTTTTTAATCTTTCATTTGAAAAGCTTTAAATGTCGGCCCCCGCGCCCTCCCGTCGCTCCCTTAGTGCCCCGAGAAAATGAGGATTTGGTGAAAGGAAGTCAAAATAAATGAAAAAAAGCATGAAAGTACATTTTAGTAGCTGGGAAAACAATTTTTTTTAATATGTATTTAGTAACTTATCTGCACTTGAGACCAGATTTTCATATTTTGGCTGAATTTAATTTAGGATGTTTCAGATTAAAATTAGGTCAGTTTTCGTGGTCATAATAACAGTGGTGATGCTATAATAATGATTGTGTATTAGTGAAGTATTCTGGGTTGTGTTCTAGAAAATCTTGTGGGGTTCTTTGTGGGGTTTTTTTTTTTTTGTTGTTTTTTGTTGGTGGTTTGGTTTTTTTGGCAAACATTGCTTAAAATACACCAATTTTTTTTTTTTTTAGTCAAAACATCCATTATCTGCCTTAGTTTTGTTGTGTTTTTAAATGAAACATGATTTTCCTCTTTGAATGTCCCTGAAGCTTTGCACAGCAAGTGACATCACTGCATGCCTTTTCTGTGTTTTGTTTTGTGCTTAAATTTGCTGTTTTTATAAATGCATTTTTTTATAAATGCAGCTTTGCTGCTGTTGACTGTGCTCTCTGAACATGTGAGTAAGCACATGTGCCTGTCTTGAAGGGGGCTGGAATTACAGAAGTTTAGAGGTTGGGTGCTGCTGGGTGTTGGGGAATTCAGCATCCCAAGTGGACCTTGTCCTTAATACGAGGAATGAATACAGGCATTCTTTTATCCCTGTCTCTGCTGAGACCTGGTTATACAGTCATTTGATACTTGCCTGTTTGTTTTGAGACTGAGGGAAGTTTGGTGTCTGCAGGACTTGGCAGGGTGCCTAAATGCTGCTGGTGGGTGGGTCTTTTATAGAGCCATTTTGGACAGGTGGACACTGAGGACCTGAGCAGTGCCTTTCCATGGTGGGAATTGATGTGTGGAAGGGCAGTGAAGTGCCTGAATCCCTCCCTGACTTGACAGAATATCCATTTACTCAATACAAGCAGAACCTCTGCATAATCAAAGCATGAAGGTAACCTGTAATAGAAATAAAACAGTGTAATGACCACAGCCAAACGTTTTGTGATGGCTCTGCAGAGCACTGTTTTACAAATGTCTTGTAAAGAAGAAAAAAGGTATTTGTATAGGTCAGCAGATCATTCTAGTCACACGAAATGCTAAGGGGAAAGAAAACAAACAGGGCAACAGATATCCAAGTTGATTGTCAAGAGTAGGTGTTTGAAGAGTTTGTAATGTAAGATTAAATCACAGCTACAGTTTAGTGTAGTGATCTGAAAGACTGGAAAGTTTGTATATACATCAACTATGGCATTTCTCAAATGAATTTAGTTTTGGAACCCATAGTTTAAATTAGTAGGGCCAAATGTACACCATATTTGTCAGGAATCTGTGTGTTCTTCCTGATACAGAGTTTTTTATATTGACTTGCATGCATTTATGTTCTTTCATGTAAGGAAAACTTGTTTTATTTATAATGCTTGGATAGTCATATTATTGCCATTCTATGCAGGTGCAAAGGCTGTATCAGTGTGTGACTTAAGGGAGGAGAATCCCTTAGCAGCTGTACAGAATTCTGAAGGTTTTGGAACTTTGCTTCACTTTGTATTAAATTGATGCTTGATTTCCTTCTCTTTACATGGAATATTTCTGAAGTTGCATTGTTAAATATGAAATCTTTGCTATTGCTGTGCATCACACCCAAAGTCTGGTTTATTGATAGGATGTGATGGTTAACAATGCTTGGTCTGCACTGGTTGTAGTTTTGATCTATGAGTGGTCCCTCTTTAGGCAATTTTAAATGGGATTGGGAGACACATACTGTATTTTGAGAAGTCTTTTGAAGTAGTGCATCACAGTGAAACTTACTGTTTTAGATATTTATACTGCAGTTACAAATATAAATATTCCTCTTCATCTGTTAGTGTAGTAAATGACATTTCTGATATTTATTCCTCAAAAATATTTACTGTCTCTGGAAACATGGGAGTCAGAATGCATTATAAGGTCCATTGTAATTTTGCTTGAAATTTTGAGAGGTCGTGTAGTCTCACATACAGTATGTTAACTATTAACAAAAAATATGTTTCGCAAATTCATCCTTTATTGTCTAGGACGGAGAGCTTAAAATGAATAGTTTCATTCACGAGTTAATAGAATTTTGGGGAAAACACAATATCCTGACAATATTTGTGAGACGTGATAGAGTAGCCCTGTGGTTATGAACTGATCACACCAGTGCTGTGCTTGGCTGTCACTGGGAGCCCGAGCTAATGTCAGGGGCTGTGATACACAATCTCTTTGAAATAACTTTGGCCTGGGCACCAGATGATTTGCTGTCACATCTTTACCTCTGGGGATACCAAGATTATCACATTTTTATCCCAGGGACTGAAGCAGAGGTAGGGTCATATGCTTGTTAGTGATGATATAGTAAAAAAAAATATTAGGTTGATGTTTTTTTGTAGGTTGAGTTTTGGTGTATTGATAATGGTCCTGCAGTTAATACAGAGACAATAATGCAGGAAGGAATGTTAATGTGCCTGTCGTTTGCTGTGGAATTTCTTCTGAGCATGTTTATTAGTGTGTTTGAAAAGAAAGAATAACAGCTACAAAGAGCCCAAATATCAGATAATAACTTTTGAACAGGTAGAATTGCTGCTGGGGTTAGTGGGTAAGGGAGGAGAAATCTGATCTCGGTTTCTCAGACGCAGTTTCACTGTGCGACTGTGTAACCAAATTCATTTGCTAATTTTTCACCTCCCTTTCCGAACTGTAGATGTTTTTAAGGTAAGAATTAGAGGTGGTTAGAAAAGCTCAGATGCAGACAACTTCAATGACAAGATGCAGTTTTAAAACAAATTATTTTGTGTAATATTGCTAGAGTTTTGTTTTAGGGAAAATCTGTGTCAGTGAACTGAAAATGAAAATGGAACAGTTCAGAGACATGAAAACAGTGCTACATTTTTAGTTTATTTTCATTTGCAGACAATTCAGAAACTTTCTTTTTTTTATCATGTTGAATGAAGCTGGGCTTTATTAATCAATTAAGGTTAATCAATCTTCATTTTTGTCCAGTGCAAACCTCTAATAGAAATCAGTCCGACGCAGAGTTGCCCAAAGCCTCTAGTGGACAGGCAGAAATAACAAAAACACAACAAAACCAACCAACAAACAAAAGCCTCAAAAGTTTATTCATAAAGAACTTTTCTAAAACAGGAAGAGACAATAAAATGAAAGATAAAGCTTCTAAAGTATGTTTTAAATTGAAAATGAAAGACTCAGTGCAAGGAATTCTTCTGGGCATTGTCTGTGTAGATGTTCTCAGTTCTGTTTCTCGTACGTGTGTCTGTAGTGGGACAAGCTGAAGGAGAACTTGTGCAAAATCATGGTAAGTGCTGTCAAAGTAGGCTAAAAGTGATAACATAAGCATAAGAATCAGCCCTGACACCCCATCCCACCCCACTATAGCAGTTAATTTGGGGAGCGAGAATAGATTTTGGGAGCTACCTAAAGGTATGAAGAAGGCGTGGAGAGGAGATGTCATGATCAGAATCATTGTCTGGAGTAAAGGACTCTGCCATCATCTTTGAGCAGACCTGTGATAGAACCAGAAAGGTTTAAAGACAGTATTAATGTAAGTGAGAGGTAAGGGTCTTAACTAGAGTTCAGATGGTTCAAAGAAAGAGAGGAGCTTGCTTTGGGAGCAGAAGGAACATTGCAGCTGGAGTGGTGCCCAGCTGTGTAAAGGGAGTACAGGTAAACAGATTAATTTATCTGGAGTAAATGGTTTGCAAGATGTCTGAGGATACTAATTTCATGACATTTTTCTCTAACAGTTAAAGAAATTGATACCAATCCCAACTTAAATAAAACATCAAATTAAGGAGGAGAATGTTTCTGCGCAATGTAGCATTTATTTAATAAAAACTCGCAAATAAATGTGGGCTCATGAGTCATTGTAGATAATTAATGGTTCATTTTCATGCATTATATTTAGCAAAGGACTTGCAATCCCCTCCTGATAGAGCTTGTACTTTATTTTAAATGGTTTGCCAGTAACATTTGCAGTACAGTGAATTTTAAATGGAATGCAGTTGAGTATATGTTGAACAGATGATGGAGTTCAGAAGCAATACAAGCTTGATTGGCAGAGCATTACTTTTTTAGTAATGGGCATTCTGGTTTTTACCTTGTATCTGTATTTTATTTTCAGTACGAATTTTATTTTCAAATAAAACCTAGAAACTTTTTTAAAACAATAAAATTACATTATTAAAACATACCCTGCATATCTTGTAGCACAGTGTAACGTTTGAAGCTGTTTACTTCTGTATGAGGCTAATTGAAGCTTTCTGTTTCAACTGCTAGGTTAATTTTACTTGTTTGAAAAAGTTCATGATACTTTTTCACTTTGTGTAATTACTGTAGAAATGTAGAAGGGTTGGAAAGTTGTCAATGTAATCAAGGTTTTACACTTAAAAAAATTTGTTTTGTCAGACTCAGAATGATTATTCTTTCTGTTACAGAAATGTATAAACCAAAATCAAAATTCCTCCCTTAAAGTTACAGGATTTTAAGTTTTTAGGGAGTGTTTATGTTAACATTTTTGTGGTTGTACTTGAAGTGATTTTTACCAAGTCGGCTTCATCCAATAAAGTCCAGTTATGACATAATGGAGTACATAAGGAAAGGTGAATATTTATTAGCTTTTGTTGAATTTACTTCTGCTAAGGTTAGACTATATTTGGGAAGTATTCTTTATTGTAATTTGGTAAATAATGGCAATAAAAGTGAAAAACACTGTGCACTTGCGCAAAATCATAATGAGCAGTAATAGATGCTTTGAGAGGGTACATGCTTATCTAAACCAAAAAGGCTTTCAAGAGAAATTATAGTGGATAATAGCCTGTAAAAATATTTAGATTGTGTGAAGTTATTTGCAGAACTGTTTGCAGCAGGATAAAAATATGTGTTCACCTGATGCGGTTCCACATTTCAGTATAGTTGGATCACTTCTCTGCAGTGTTTATTCTTGTTGAGAAAAGAAATAGTTTAACACAGGCGTTATGCTGGAACACTTTGTTCTGTCAAGCCTCGTCTTTATAGTACGTTGCTGGTCTTTGACCTGTTTTTCCTACTTCTTTGAATGCATTATATTTAGCAAAGGACTTGCAATCCCCTCCTGATAGAGCTTGTACTTTATTTTAAATGGTTTGCCAGTAACATTTGCAGTACAGTGAATTTTAAATGGAATGCAGTTGAGTATATGTTGAACAGATGATGGAGTTCAGAAGCAATGGTGGTGGTGGATTGTCTGTCCTTTTGCCTGATCAGTGCTACTCCAGTCGTGATGACTGAATGCCATTTCCAAATTTAGATGCTAATTTGCAGATAGGTTGATCTCTGTGTTCAGTTGCTCTGTGAATCAATTTACTATGCCCACCAACTTTTTTATCCTAGTGCTGTGCCAGCCTTTCGCTTACTNGTGGTGCCCAGCTGTGTAAAGGGAGTACAGGTAAACAGATTAATTTATCTGGAGTAAATGGTTTGCAAGATGTCTGAGGATACTAATTTCATGACATTTTTCTCTAACAGTTAAAGAAATTGATACCAATCCCAACTTAAATAAAACATCAAATTAAGGAGGAGAATGTTTCTGCGCAATGTAGCATTTATTTAATAAAAACTCGCAAATAAATGTGGGCTCATGAGTCATTGTAGATAATTAATGGTTCATTTTCATGCATTATATTTAGCAAAGGACTTGCAATCCCCTCCTGATAGAGCTTGTACTTTATTTTAAATGGTTTGCCAGTAACATTTGCAGTACAGTGAATTTTAAATGGAATGCAGTTGAGTATATGTTGAACAGATGATGGAGTTCAGAAGCAATACAAGCTTGATTGGCAGAGCATTACTCTTTTAGTAATGGGCATTCTGGTTTTTACCTTGTATCTGTATTTTATTTTCAGTACGAATTTTATTTTCAAATAAACCTAGAAACTTTTTTAAAACAATAAAATTACATTATTAAAACATACCCTGCGTATCTTGTAGCACAGTGTAACGTTTGAAGCTGTTTACTTCTGTATGAGGCTAATTGAAGCTTTCTGTTTCAACTGCTAGGTTAATTTTACTTGTTTGAAAAAGTTCATGATACTTTTTCACTTTGTGTAATTACTGTAGAAATGTAGAAGGGTTGGAAAGTTGTCAATGTAATCAAGGTTTTACACTTAAAAAAATTTGTTTTGTCAGACTCAGAATGATTATTCTTTCTGTTACAGAAATGTATAAACCAAAATCAAAATTCCTCCCTTAAAGTTACAGGATTTTAAGTTTTTAGGGAGTGTTTATGTTAAAATTTTTGTGGTTGTACTTGAAGTGGTTTTTACCAAGTCGGCTTCATCCAATAANAATGCAGTTGAGTATATGTTGAACAGATGATGGAGTTCAGAAGCAATGGTGGTGGTGGATTGTCTGTCCTTTTGCCTGATCAGTGCTACTCCAGTCGTGATGACTGAATGCCATTTCCAAATTTAGATGCTAATTTGCAGATAGGTTGATCTCTGTGTTCAGTTGCTCTGTGAATCAATTTACTATGCCCACCAACTTTTTTATCCTAGTGCTGTGCCAGCCTTTCGCTTACTTTCAGCCACATCAGTGTTGAGTGTCTGGATTCTTCAGCCTTGGCATCCAGGCACAGAGAATGTTCATTTAGAGCATCACTTAAGATGGTGACTGCTCAGGATACTTTGCTGAAAGTGAGGGTGAAGAAGATGTATGCAAAAGGTTGCTAGTGGTGCCTTAGCCACTAGAAAGTCTGGCAAAATTTTGAAAGTTCCAAAAGTAGCCTGCTGTTCTGTACAGCTGAAGAACAGAGGATGCCAGAAATGCTGTAGTGATAGCTTGTTTTATGGAGAAAAACAACCAATTGCTTCTTGATTTGCAAGAACATGGACACCCAACACCCAGACCCCGGTGCCCTATCTGTAAGATTGTGCACAATGCTAGTTTTATGGGAAAAGAAACTGCTAAGCATTAACATTTATTAAAAATAGGGTTTTTTTTTCTTGTGGAAATGTGCTACAGTCATCCCTGTTACCTTTCAGGGCTCTATGTTGGCCTGACTCAGCCTTTGAATATTGTGAATTTTTTCCCTGGTCTGACTGCCACCCTTTCCTTTTATGGATTGTTGCCCTGTATTGCTCACTGTCTTTTACCCTACTTATGATAGTCTTCTAGTACCAGATATTATTTTTCTCCCGGAAGTGACATCTTCTTTCATCTTTCATCAAGATGTTTGTATTGAAATTGGAGTCTGTAGTTCTACTTGGGTTTTATGCTGCATTTTGATTATGCAGGAAATGAATTGAGTTCATCAGTACAAATCTCATCAAGGTGTTTGTTTTTTTCCCAATAAACCCTACCCAGGCATTTTGATCTGTGTAAAATTGTAGTAATGCTTTTTATATAAATAAATTTTTGTCAACATATTTTTCATTCTACCAAAAACTCATGGAGGATGAAAATGCAAATGGGACTTAGGCAGTGTGTTGTACCAAACACTTTAAAACAAAGCAACCCTTCCTCAAATACAAACACCTAAATGTGTTTTGCAACATAGTACAACGCAGAAATAAGTTAGATCAGTTAGTCCAAGGGGAAGATAAAATTACATGGCAGACCTGGCCTATTAATTCTGAAACATCAGCTCCGCTAAGTCCCCCTGATTTCTCAATTTAGTTCCTATAAACAACCATATAAATTCCAAAGAGGTACCATACTGTTAAGTTACAGCAAGGCAGTTCTGAAGAGATTTTCTATCACTTCCAAAATGAATATTTTCCCTGGTTATGTTAAATAGAAGTAGGGTGTGTTCTGTGTAAGAGCTGGCTGCAGCTGCTGGCTGGACAGTGTGCTGGATTCTCACCTTTCAGGTATCTAATTTCTGATCTGAAAACTGATCAGTTTGCCCCAATCCAGTGGGCAATGAGTCCCTAAAAGTTTCTGTGGCTCCCTTGCTCTCCTTGGCACTTAGGAATGTACTGATTGCAATATGGAAATAAACAAAAGGGAAAGTGTAAATAGGAGGAGGCTTTGGCCATTGAATCCTGAATTGGCAAGAGGGGAGACAGAAGTGCCCCCATAATTTGGGGGGGAATTTTCACGTTTCTTACATGAAATTTGTCTCGGTAGGACATGTTTCAGCCAAGAGAAGAAAAGAGACACGGAAAAGAGGCTAAAGATAGAAGTTTTGATACATTAAAAATTAGTCTAAGAATATTTGCTGCAGCTGCAGCAGAGCTTTGAATAATGGAATAAATCTTAATTGAATCAATGGGCACAAAGAGATGAAGGTAACTGGTGGATGTTGATGCACTAATGTAATCCTTGGCAAAAGTTTTCCCCAGTGTGCTGTCGTGCTTCCTTTTTGACTGCCATCCTGCACACAGGAGAGTCACTTTTCTTTGTTCTGCCTCTGGGGAACAAGCTCTCTTGGTAACAGAGTGCAGTTTACTTCTGCTGTTCTTTTGCCCTGACAGGGAAAATGGGAGGTAATCTATGGACTGAACTCCTTTATCCCCTCTAATGCAATATGCTGTATCAATTTCCAGAATTTCCAGGAATCTACAGAAAAACTCTGGAAGTTGTCACTAGGAGTGTGAGACCTTCCTTAAGCCAAGAGCTCACAGATGTGTGAGCAGCTGAGAATTAAAATACTATTTTGATTGCACTTCCATCATTTCTTGCACCATTTACAGTGTCAGGACAATTAACCCACTGTTTAGTAGATTGTGCAGAAGCTTTTTTGGGAGTGATTTATCACCTGTCAATGAGTTGTATTTGTGAGGGATTTTTTTGCATATCTAAGAAGTGTGTGTACCAGGCATGACAGGTAAACACCCTGGTGACCTTGAGATTAAAATTAGCCATATTTAACACAGAAGACAAAGTTGAACATTTACAAAAGAGCGCACAAAAACATCTGAGGAGCAGTGATGCAAAATCTGCCCAGCTTGATGCATGTTGCTTTAGTTAAAATTCCTACAGGAGAGATACAAAACCTCTTCTTTGCAGCAGAAAAAACTCTCAACCTGGCATACATTGGTCCAAAATAGACATAGGACTTTCTATTAAAGTAGGCTCAGAAGGAATCCAGGAAATATCCCATGAGGCTGTTGCTTAAAAGAGTATTTTGTGAGCTGCCCAAGAACTACCATGAAAATCTTTGTTTGCCTGACATTAGCAATGATCCTTTGCCAGCTTTTACCATTGTGCTGAATGGACTATGTGTTTGTCATTTGACATGAGTTATGCAAATCACCACACCTTATGGTCTGTGCTTATGATGACCTTTCTTTCTCAGAAAGCATGCTTAGTCTCTTTGCTATTGCAGTCAATAAACCAAATATAAAAGCCTTTCTTACCTGTAATGGCAAGGTGACTTGCAATAAGAGAAAAAATGCTGGTGCTGTCAATCTCTGCATTATTGGCAATTTGTCTTTGGAACTAGGGAAAATGGAAAGGTTTCCTTAAAATTCTACACTGTGTATTCACCTAGAACAACTTTTCCAGGAAGCTGTGCAGCACAGAAACACCTTTTTCCTTGTCTAAATTGTACGGCAAATTATAGGACTGTGGAATTTCAGTTGTGTATGATGGACCTACAGCATGCCATGCTGTCAGCATTTATGTTAGGACTAGCAAACTGCACAAGCTGCTGAAAGATTATTTTTGAGAGCAGCATAACTTACTGCAATAGAATCAGTAGCTGATATGCCTACAGCATATTGTTGAGTAGCTTTTGGTAAGAGATGTCTCACATTTCAGTGGAGATGGTGTGGCCATATGTTTCTAACATATGCTTGAGCTGTTATGGCGATGGAGTGAATTGCACACAGATCTCCTGGTATTTCAAGTTAACAGCCAGGGTTGCTAGTTTTTTTCTAAACCTCTAGGTTTGTTTTCTGATGTTAATCAGCTATTGCCACACTCCATGCTCAGCAAAGTATGTATTAGAAGTCACTTCACAGAAACTTCTGAGTTTCTGCTAGTTGCCTTTTGGACCTTTGTGGTATATTTGTTTTCTCCTCTTGGCTTAGCTGTAGAAGGAGGAGATGCTATAGCAGCTGGTCCTGCTGTTGCTGAATAATCTGCAGCACCATCTGTGTGGTAGTGCCATGGTATGGTTATAAAGCTGGTTGGTGCCTAATTGTCTCTGTCAAGTGCATTTCATTACAAGACATTGTATATACCCAGTAGTCACAGCTGCAGTGGGGAGTGTTTGGTGCACAGGGGGTTTTTTGGTTAGAAAATGACATTTCTTATCTGAAAGAGGTGAACTGTGGGAGGGTGAGAAATTATGGAATATTTTCACTTTGATTCTTTCAGGTGAAATACAGAGTGTGGCTTCTAGTTTTTTACATGTAGAGGTACATTGGTACTTTATGACCAGTTCCTCAATATGTACGGTCTAGCATTTGTGCTAAGTATGCGGGGTACTTGCTCAGAATATTAAACATATATGGCACTGCATACTCCTGCTCCCTTCTTTTCTCCTTCCTCACTTAGAGCTTTTAGCATTAATGTAAAAGACAAAGACATTGAGCAGGAAAAAAGTTGACTGATTTTTTTGGCAATTACCATTGCTCAATGAAGCAGTTTGCTTTGTGTGTAACCTTAAGCATGTACATGTCCTACTTCATAACCTAACTCATGCAATTTACTTTCCCTTTAGTGCTTGATGCTTATTTACTTATTCGTTAATTTATTTTTCATATTAGATTAGCCTACACAAACCAGAAATTAAGCTGGAATCACTAAAAGAAGATATTAAAGATTTTCTGAAGACGTCAGGTTTGTAATACTTCATTGATACATTTGTGAATAGTATAGATTTATGTAATAATGTATGTGTCATAAGTGATAAAAATAGTGCTTTGTGCAGCTTGGTGTCATGTCACTGACAGGAGCCAGAAGCAGACATCCCATAGTATCTTAAACCAGATAGAGAAAATTAGAAGGGAAAATGTTCTCAGATTCCATCAGCATTTTGAAAAACATACTATGCAAAGAAATGTTTTCATCATTTAGTAAGATACTGGTAACTTTTTTGGACGTTCTGAGTGATACAAGAGTTCAGTCACTTCTGAAAATGGAAATTAACTTTCATGGAGGTACTCTTGAAAATTTTACCCTTAGTTAAGTTTCCAGTTTACATTGGAAGTTGCAGGCAGTGTAACTATAATGTGAAGATTTTATGATAAGTTATTTAAGATTTATAATCATCAAGAACTCTATTAATACTAATAGATGTTTGAATAAAATGAGGGCTTTGAAAAAATAGTGCGTAATTTTTTAACCAAAACTGTGTTGTAATTATTTGAACAGCAAATGGAAATAAAGTCTATTGCATCTTTATACAGGTTTCAGTTTTTAGTTTTCCTTTCTTAACTAGATTAAGGTTTCTTCATCTCTTGCTGTCTGTCTGGTAGGTAGACATGATCTGAGTCAAGATAGAAAACTCCAGTGACCTCTGATTCATATTCTGTTAGTATTAATTCCTGAAGTTGTCTTCTGGTTATTTTTTTATTTTAACAGGTTGGGAAAAGAAGCTTCAGAATGCTGTTTATAGTGAACTCAATGTGTGAGTTTTTTTAGTATTTTTATTTACTAAGTTCTACCCGCATGATTTACTTTTGATTCATTTGTATATGTAGGTTTATGATGTGTTACTATAATCTGCGAGATCTGTCATACCAAGGGTACCTGCTTCATTTCTGTCTTTCAAGTGCCATTATTTCTTTTTCATCCTAGTGAAAATATTGGACTCAAGTACATTTTAAAGAATGAGTGAAACAAATATCACCAAATTTTTTTGTTGCTTTAGTATTTTCTTTGTTGCTTTATTTCCAGAGGTACCAGCAGTCATAATATAATTCTTATGTAGGTGAGGTAGTTGCTGCAAATGAATTATTTTGAGATGTTTATCACAGCTTTGCACATATGGTTTTATTAATTATTTTGAAAAATGTTGAAGATATTGGATCTCTAGGCTTCCCAGATCAGTGCTCATCATGCTTGTGATATGGTCCTAAATACAGTAAAATTTGTCAAGTTTCCTTTTTATTATTGTTCAGCAAACTTTGGATTGGACTTCTGGGGAATGTAAGTTGCCTCTACATTCTAGCACAGTGAGAAGGTGGATTGCGTAACAGATATAGCCATAAATGCAACTATAAAATAAGAAATGTGTATGCAAATCTATTTGTGCTAATTTAAATAAGCTTATTAGAGTTACCAGTTTGACACAATGTTTGTTAGTAGTATGAGGGACTTGATTCAGCAAAATGCTTCTATCTGTTAGTGAGGATTCATCTTCATCCTGTCTTTCCAGGGAGAAATATTTGAGCTCATGGAAGTAAGCAGCAAAATAATGAAATTAGGCCTGGAAAATTAAAATTAACTAAGAATACCAAGATTTCATGAGCATTGTGGAAAAGCCAAGAAACAGCATTGCTGAAATCTGTTAGCATTAATTCCTTTTTACACATAAGGACAGAATAGTTTAGAACGCATTTAGAAAACGAATGACCTTATCAGTTAAATGTGGGAAGAAATTTGGGGAGGGTTTTGCAGAAATATATGATAGGAACTGATTAAATACATTTAAACAAATGAAAATTTAGGCTATTAAAGAAGCCATGTGTAAATTTTGTTTCCCGAAAGACATTTGAGACATGTAAAACTAAGCTCTATAAAATGTTTGGCAATAACTTACTGGAAATAATCTGCACTATTGAAAGATAAATTAGTGTTTTGGTTTGTTTTTTAATTTTTATTCCAGCTTTAGTGTTTTGGGATAATGCAGTCTATGAGTGGATATTCAACTTTGCATAGGTCAACACCTCGAAGTTCTAACTGCTCTACTTGGTGTACATGCTCACTATTGATTTTTAAAAGGAAATCCTCCAAAAAACTATATTGTCTCTTGAAAAAATGTCGTGCCATGGAAAGTGAAAGTTGCCATAAATCATAAAGATGACATGATGTGAAGAGAATACTCTTTTAAAATACCTGATTTGTTAATGTAATTATTTGTTTTTATTTACAAATGCCTGAAATTGTAAGGGAACATTATTTTTAATATAAGAAAAACTCATGGTGAAATGTTCTTAATTCTTACATATTGTTATATTGTGTCCATAGAATGGATGAGGAAAAAATGCTTCTAAAAACAATTTTTAGTTTTGATTAACATACACTGTGTTTTTACTACTGATCTCATGAAAGAAGTTTATGTTTGGGTTTACAAATGCAGGATTAATTATGCAAAACAAAAAATCTGAACATTCAAAGTGTACTGTATTTTCTTTAAGGTTTCCTTCGCCCTGTCATCCTGCAGCACCACCTGAGCATATTAAAGAGCCTTTAGCCTATATGAGGAAAGCACAGGTTGGTGGTTATCAATTTTACCATTCATACCAGGTTTTTAATTAGACTATTTGAGATTTACTCTGTAGAATGTTATTGTACAATTTCTAGATTTTATACCTTAGGTAAAGCACGGATTAATAATTGCATCGAAGGAAATAGCAATATTGAATATGTGACAATTTACGTACATACAAAAATGCTCAAGTAATTCTCCAGCCATGAAAGAAGTAGGATATAGTGGCAGGTAGGTGAAAAATGTAGAGTAGAGATGATGTGAGTATGTCAAAGAGGAGAATTTGGGTTTATTGAGAAGAAGAAAAAGAGTAGCTATAGGTCATTTCACTGAGGGTTACAAACATCTTTTTTGTTAAGAGAGACAGGTAGTCTTGCAATGAAAGAGAACAGGCTGCAGAGATAGTGAGATCTTCAGATTGAAGAGATATTGTTATGGTTTTATTTTATGGAAAACTTTTTATCCTTTTGCTTACAAGCAGAGTTTCACACAGTGGGGCAGGGGATGCGGGCCCAGCCCCCCCCCCTTCCTCCCACTGTCGTTGGCTGCCCCCTCCCCGGCACTGCCAGGGACAGGAGCCGCTGACCTGCTGCAGCTCCCGACATGGGGGGGGCTTTGCGGCCGTCTCGGGCCGGGCGGTGCTCAGCGGCCTCCGCGCTGT
>WEIV01025718.1:3793-15492 GCA_013390005.1 Calyptomena viridis
TCTTTAACTCTAATTATAATTTTTAATAGTCCTTGATTAGCTAATTCCTTGATGTTTTTCCCTTGCAACATAGTTGCTGGAGGACTTTTTCCCTCTGTGTATTATTTTGATTTAACTTACACATAAAAGTTTATAACTTCCTGGTTCAAGAATCCCTGGTTGTGCCCTAAAAGTGAAAATTAGATGATGTAGAACCATTCTATCATACTAGTGTAGTGAGAGTTATTACATACAATTTATTGTAGTAAGCATAACATAATCACAATAGTCTAATGTTCACCTAATTAGCATGGCTTTAAGAGCAGTTCATTAGGTGGTTGTTTCAAACTAGCATGAGTAGTTTTCCAGCAATTCAAATCACTCACATGTCCAATAGACTTGCATCTGAGAAGCATAATACTGGCAGTGGTATAAAATGCATGACCAAGGTTATCCTGGTTTTAACCTAAAAACTCATTTACTGGATAATTTCTTATGGCTGTGAGATTGACCACTGAATTTTAACACATTGAAAATGCTCAGTACATTCATATAAGTTCTAAATAGTTGCCTATTAAAACAAAAATCTTTGATCATTATAACTGAGACCTACATTGAATAAAAATATGCATAACACCAAAATCGGTTACTAATTGATCAATATGCGTATTTTTTAAAAGAACAATTTAGTGCCGGTCAGGTGAACTGGATACTCAGAAGGAGCAGAAAAGTACTGTATTATACTAAGCATTTACTAAAAAACCCCATGGAAAATCTTTCCACCTTATATAAGTAGGAAAAAATTGTCTTTTTTTGTGCTACTTTTCCAGTGATCACAAAGTTCTTCATATACTCAGAAATTTTTTTCACAGCTATTTGAGTGAAAAAATATGTTAAATTTAGTAAACATATCTAATAAAGGCTCAGGAACCAAAAGGAAAAAAATAGAAATACATTTGGATTAGCAAATTAACTCTTTTAATCCTGCCATAATGTGAACAATCAATACAGGTACATATGATGGCACAACAAGATTTAAGAACATGAAGGTCTTTCTGTGATACCTGACACAATGAGCTGGAAAGCAGCTTGATAGAAAAGGACTGGAAGGTTCTGGTGGACAAGTTGAACCTTAGACATCTTTGTGGTGAAAAAGAATAATAGCCTACTGTCCAGCAGGTTGACAGAAAAGATTCTTTCCCTCCTCTCAGCACTGATGAGACACACCTGAGGGCTAGGTCCACTTCTGGGCTTCTCAGTACAATGGAGACATGGACATACTGGAGTGTACCCAACTAGGGTCATGAAATTGATTAAGCAGTTGGAGGATTTGTCTTATGAGGAAAGGTCAAGACTGTTTAGTTTGGAGAAGAGAAGGTTCAAGGGGGATCTTTCCAGTGTGTATAAATACCTGACAGTGGGCAGAGAACAGAAAAGATGGAGGCAGACTCTTCTTAGTGCTGCTCAGTGAAAGGACAAGAGACAATTGATACAACATGCAAGAAAAACATATGGTCTAGAAAAAGCTTTTTTACTGTAAAGTGATCAAACATTGGAACAGGTTACCCAGGGCAGCTGTGGACTCCCCATTCTCAGAGGTATTCAAAACTCAACTGAGCAACCTGATCTAGCTGACCCTGCTAATTTTGTCAGACTAGACAAACTTCAGAGGTCACTTACAGCCTCAGCTGTGAATTTTATTTCAGTCTTAAGGAGACAGAAATCTCCTGTGAAATGGGTAGGTCTCTGGTACTTTAGTTTTTGAGATCTTGATCTTTTTCTTGATGGAAAAGTTTACACAAAGACTCTTAGTGATAAGACAGTGCTCAAATATCTGAGACTGCTGTAAGATTGCTGTAACAGCCACTTATAAGCTTCTCTTCCAAATACACATTGGTGATACACAGTTGTGCATCAATTGGCTGGTTTGGAGAAAACTTCTGAAGCTGGAGTATTTTGCTGATTAATATCAAAACCTTTTCTCCAAAACAATAAGACCTGGTAATCCTCATATTCTCTTGAGAAGTGTTCCCAATGTGAAGTAAGCTTCATTAGTGAGGCAAAGGGCTGGACTGCGTTTGCCAATGACATTTACTCTACAGCTCCCCATTCCTTAGTGGTAGCTGCAGTAGGGTTGGGTTGTGCTGCCAACCCACAATCTCTATTTTTGAGGTGTGACACTGTTCCAGGACCTGACTCAGCCCACACAACTAAAGCCTTCCTTCAGAAAATCACCTCGGCCTCTCGAACCCCAGCACTTCAGTCTACCACTTACCCAACACCATGGGATATCATGGCAATTGTGACCTCTTATCCTCAGTAGCAGCTCAGTCCCTCCTGCTTCATTTCAGAAGTAACACTTTCTCCAAAATCCTGGGAGCCATTACTCTTGGCAGAACTCTCCAAACTTGGGTACTGGAACATTACCAATTCTTACAACTTTCTGCTGTCAGCTTGGTGCTCTTATCAAATATGCAGCTGAAACCATTACCTCACAGAAAGTCATCTGTGGATAACATGTTTTTACTAAGGTCACTAAGTAGCACAGCAGAGGGCTCCATCTCTAAAAGGAGCATGCGGCATTTGTCTGTCATAACATGCTGAAGCTGTGAAGAAGGAGCGAAGAGGTGCAGGACCCCTGCAGGAATTAGAGAGACAGTATAGTCTTGGCAAGTGGGAAAATTATGGATAAAATTTATCTGTGATCCAAACCTGGAGTGATGTTCAACTCTTCTGAAGTTTTATGTTTAAATCCAATCCAGTATAACATCAAACTTAAGAACATTTCCTAGAGTATTCTTTTCTCAGTCTAAACAAAACTTTGGCCATTAAATAAGTAATAGCACTATAATTCTAAAAACATGAGCCCAGATTGACTTTCTTGGAGTCAAGAAGACTATAAAATTAAAAACAGGAAATTCTTCATTCAGGGAAAATACTATTCTGTCTTGCAAAAACTTATTTCACTGTTTAATTCCAAGCTTTTGAAAAATCTCACAGAAATCTCAGAATTAACATGCACAGACTTATGTTTGCTTTTAAGTGTTTTCAGAGCTTGGATCATATCCTTTTTGCTGCATTGTGCCATTTATTTGCACTGTCCCTTGCAGCCTCTGTTATAAGGAAGCTTCCTTTACCATAACTATGACGGCTACTGAGGAAAAGTTTGCAACAATGGAAGAGATTTGTAAAAATGGCTTTTTAAATACATAGAGTTTTCTTTGATAGGAAGGTATTGCATTTCTCTATTTTAACTGGTCATTTTATATTTGGATTTATATGTTTCTGTTCTAGCGTATGTTAACTTGATTAACCTGTATAGGTTAATGTATCAGATATGATCATTGCAGTAATTTTGAAGCATTGCATAATTATAGTTTTTGTTTTACTTTCAGTGGACTGTGCAGATGGAGTAAAGATCATAATAAAATAGCTAAAAAATAATTGTACCATACATATGCCTTCCTTATTGCAGGGAGAATATGTAGACTGTGTTGCGTGAGTCAGTGGGCTTTGTATCAATTGTCTCACCCTTTATTCAGAATCAGTATTATTTTTAATAAATTGACTATTGACACCATTTGAATGGCAATAAAGAATAAACCATGCCAATAACTGATGTCTGAGAAAAAAAATAGCCACATCATGAGTCAGTAGAAGATGCAAGAAACCCATTTTGACATAATCTGCCTGTTGTATTTTTCTTTCATCTCTGCATCTATTGCCTTGTACTGACACTACTTGTGAAACAACAGGATTGATATTCCTCATAATTTATGTTCTTATTGGCAGTTATCAAATTTATTTTGACAAACATATAAAACCAAATCTCTTTTGTCACCCTGAAATTGTTCTTAGAAGTCTCCTGTGACAGAGTTCCACAGATTAACTACAGACTGTGTGAAATAACATGTATCACTTAATAATTTTGCACTTCATTCCTTTAATTTTAAGTCTAACATTTTTCTTAAAAAACAATACAAAGAAAGCATAAACTCCAAGCAGTCTTTTCTGAAGTAATGTTATGTGCATCAGTATGGTTCTTCTTATGTTTTTATTTCTGTCCTATAACAGTCCTATACACTTGCTAAATAGAAGAAATTCTTGTTGGTTTTGATTAATTGTGCTCTGAGGAATCTGTACGTAGTTCTGCAGTGTTTTTTGTGAGATAGGGTAAGTATTGTGATATAACTCAAGATGAAGTTGTATGATTGATCAATATAAAGGCATTATTGTATGTTATAAATTATTTATTATCCTATTCTTTAAGCATTTGAACCTGTAGAAGTGTTATGACTCTAGTCATATATTGAACAGGTCTTTCCTAAGCTGCCTATGATACTTGTCTTGAATTTTTCCAGTTAATTTGCAATTTTATAAAACTACCTGAGTAGTTCCAAATTTCCAGAGTTTTATTGCTTTCCTCCTACCTTCCCTAGATCTCCTACTCGAAAGCAGATTATCTGGAAGAGTAGTTGGTTTCCTAAGTAATACCAGTAAGTTTGCACAAGTTCACAAGTGCAAACTGTCCTGATATGAAATATTAGGGAATGTATAACTGTAGGTAAATGTCTTGAAACTGAGAACGTATAATATAATATGGAATTTGGAAACTAAGTCAAATTACAACAGCGATTGTAAAGAACAGCATGATCCAAATAAGAAAGGGCAAGGTACAAGCAGAGAGAAAACTAATACACTTCTGGATAATTTTCTATTCATCATATGCTTTTTGAAAGAAGGAAACTGTAGAAATAGTTGACCCACTATTCAGCTAATAAGAGATGGTGCCAAAACATCTACAAAACTGATCTATGTTTTGATTCAATCTTTAATAAAAAGGTTATCTCTGATTAGATGACCACTGTAGTCACCATCTGTGATCTCAATAAATTAGAGGCCTGTGTGATCACCAACCATAGGAAGTTCAACAAGGGAAAGTCCTGGATTCTGCACCTGGGATGGGGCAATCCCAGATGAATGTACAGACCGGGAAATGAGATGCTGGAAACCAGTGCCATGGAAAGGGACCTGACCTAGTCAATGGCAAGTTGAATATGAGTCAGCAGTGCCCTGACAGCCAGGAGGGCCAACCATGTCCTAGGGGGCATCAGGCAAAGCATCGCCAGCCGGTTGAGGGAGGGGATTGTCCCGCTCTGCTCTGCAGTGGTGCGACCTCACCTTGAATCTTGTGTGCAGGTTTGGGCAGTGTAATGTAAAAAAAAATGTTAAGCTCTTAGAGAGCATCCAAAGGAGGGTAATGAAGATGGTGAAGGGTCTGGAGGGGAAGCTGTATGAGGAGCAGCTGAGGTCACTTGGTCTCTTCAGCCTGGAGGAGACTGAGCAGAGACCTCATTGAAGTCTACAAATTCCTTGTGAGGGGAGGAGGAGGGGCAGACACTAATCTCTTCACTGTCATGATCAATGGACCCAAGGGAATGGCCTGAAGTTGTGTCAGGGAAGGTTTAGGTTGGATATTACGAAAGGTTCTTCACCCAGAGAGTGGTTGGGTGCCGGAAGAAGCTCCCTGGGGAAAAAGTCACATTTCCCTGACAGAGTTCAAGAAGTTTTGACAATACTCTCAGGCACATGGTGTGACTCTTGGGGACGGTCCTGTGCAGGGCTAAGGGTTGATGATCTTTTTGGGTCCCTTCCAACTCAGCATATTCTGGGATTCTGTGAAGAAGGAAGATAACTGAGGTACTTTCAGTTCATCTGGATCTGAAATAGTTCCTTCAGTAACCTCAGAACTTATCAGTAAATACTCTTAAATGTTTATAGAAGCTGAGAGAGATCTAAAATTTATCTTCAAAAACAGGAAGGGAGAAGAATTACACAAGGAATTATAGATCACTCAGACTGCAATTTAGCACCTTAAATAACAAGGATAAACACCTCAAATAAGTTTGTATCTAAATTAAAAGTGAATTTCACCTGGTTCTAGGTGTGTGAAATCAAATATATTTCTGTAAGAAATTCCGTCATAATTTTTTGAAGAGCAGTAGTAGCACACAGCTGCAGTTATAAGGTTTGAGAGCAAGTTATGTTCACTGAACTCAGTAAAATGAATCCAGAAAAATTCAGTAAAAATTAGCAGACTTCAGTGTTAAATAATACACAAAAAGTTATGTATCCCCAACAGAGAAGATAATGTTGTTAAGTAACGCCCATGAGATTTATTGTTTTTCAGTTTACGCATTTCAAGGTCCCAGGGATTGCCAGGTACCCTGCGAAAAAATAAATACCACCCTTTTAAAACTGTAGTCAAGCCAGATGTATCAACATATTGTTCTTATGGCAGGGATGGCTCAAGGACTGGTGCCTCCCAAGACCAGCCCTATGCAGGGCTGGCTGACCTGTTTTTGCCATGCTGCCACATCAAAGCTCTGAAGTGCCACTCAGCCACCGGCTACGTGTAATCTTACTGATAGGACACTGTGACCTGCAATCATAGCTCAGCATAAGGTAGCCTGACGGATGTGGGCTGTGGCAGTACAGTGTAACTTCAGTGGCCAGCTGCTGAGGAGGGGAGTTTGACAATCAATGGACTTGTGGGCAGTGTTTTGCTCAGGCTAATTGCTATGTGTCTTTTGAATGTTTGCTATATTGCAGGACTGTAGGATTCGACATCTTCTCCATGCAATTTATTTCTTGTGGCTAGGGATGTCCTACAGATGAACACTCAGAGTAGCTGAGTAGCTCTGAGAAGCCGAGTAGCTGTCTCTCTTCTTCCTCTGCTGAGGGCTAGTCTGCATTCCTGACCAGAACACTTGTGCAGGAGAAGGCAAAAGAGAAGGGAAAATGAAGGTAAGAGGTGATGGAGATTGATTGAGCCAAGGTGGCAAAGTAAGCAATGTAGGGAACAGGAGGTTCTCCTGCATCTCCTATTCCTCTCCAGCTCTTTCCCTTGGACCTATCACAGATCTCCTGACACTAGCAATAAGCTGTAATAACAGAGAATCACAGAACAATTGAGGCTGGAAGGGACCTCTTGACATGATCCAAATAGAATTTCTCTAAGTTAATCTGCTACTGCAATGTGTAATGCCTCTGGCAAGTGGTTGCTTTGACAGACAGCTGTGGACCTCAACCTTTTGTTCTGTGTTGTTTTGCTTCTCCAGAGGAGTACAACCAGCTGGCTAAGGAACAAATTCTTTGATGTAGTTGGAGTCCCAAGGGTATACAGGGGATAGTTTCTGACAATCTTAAGTGCTAGCTTTGCTGTTTTATCCCCTTAGGAGAAATAAGGCGGAATATAAGGAAGAGGGTTTTTTTCTGAAAGTCCTTTGCTTTTCAACCCCAGATTATAAAATGCGCTGTACTTTCCTTTTCCCTGAGGCACAGGAAACTTTCAGGTTGAGTCAAGTAAGGATTTTTTTTTAGACTACCTAGAGTAATTGGTCTCTAAAAACATATTTCAACTTTACCAATAACATAATTGTCATTTAACTGCAATAATATTCACCTAATTGAATCCATCCTGATGGGGAAAAAAGTGTTAATATGTTAAATAAAAACTAGAGCATTCAAATTATAAGTTCAAATTCAGATTTGGGTACTCACAGTTTCAGTTACCTTGTCCATATGCAGAATGTTGCACTTCTTATTTACATGACAGTATGGTATTTTTCTTCACTGGACCTCTACCTCTATCTATAAATTTGCTCTAAGAGCTGAGGAGGGTTTTAAATATGTAAGATTTCTGGAGTTTGAAGAATGAATTGAAATATGCAGGTTTCTAGTTTGGAGAGAGAAAGTACTGGGGATGAGACCAAAAGTTGGGCAAGAGTCCAATGGAAATATATCATAGAATCACAGAATATGCTGAGTTGGAAAGGACCCATCAGGATCATGGAGTCCAACTCCTGACTCTGCAGAGGACACCCCAAGAATCATACCATGTGCTTGAGAGTGTTGTCCAAATGCTTCTTGACCTTTATTAGGCTTGGTGCAGTGACCACTTCCCTGGGGAGTCTATTTCAGTGCTCAACCACTCTCCGGGTGAAGAACCTTTTTCTACTATCTAACCTAAACCTTCCTTGACTGAGCTTCATGCTGTTTCTTTGAGTCCTGTCACTGGTCACAAGAGTGACATGATCAGAACCTATCTCTCTGCTTCCCCTCTTGAGGGTGTTGAAGAATGCAGTGAAGTCTCCCCTCAGTTTCCTCTTCTGCAGGCTGAAGAGACCAAGTGACCTCAGCCACTCCTCACACAGCTTCCCCTCTAGACCCTTCACCATCTTCATTACCCTCCTTTGGATGCTCTCTAAGAGCTTAACATTTTTTTTTATATTACACTGCTCAAAACTGCACACAATATTCAAGGTGAGTCAGCACCACTGCAGAGCAGAGCGGGACAATCCCCTCCCTCAACCGGCTGGCGATGCTTTGCCTGATCCCCCTAGGACATGGTTGGCCCTCCTGGCTGTCAGGGCACTGCTGACTCATATTCAGCTTGCCATGGAACAAGACCCCCAGATCCCTTTCAGCAGTGCTTCTCTTCAGTCTCTTGTTCTCTTGTCCATACACACAACCAGGGTTGCCCTGTCCCAGATGTGGCAAAAAGCTTTGCTGAAGTCCAAAAAGATTACATTTATTGGCATTCCTAGATCAACTAGGTGGGTTACCCTGTCGTAGAAGGAAATTAGGTTCAACAAGCAGGACTTCCCCCCATGAAGCCATGCTGGCTGTAACCAGTGACTTCATTATCCCCCAGGTGTTTTTCAATACTTCCCAGAATAATATTTTTCATTATTTTACCAGGCACTGAAGTGAGACTGACAGGCCTGTAGTTTCCAGGGTCCTCCTTCTTACCCTTCTTGAAAATAAGGACAATGTTTGCCAGCTTCTAGTCAACCGGGACCTCTCCAGATTCCCAACACCGCTCAAAAATCACCAGAGATGCTTTGAGATGACATCAGCAAGCTCTTTGAGGATTCTTGGATGAAGTCCATGAGGCTCCACAGATTTGTAGGGAACCAGATGAAGCAACAGATCCCATACAAGTACTGGGTCAACTGATCATTCTCACAGTCACGGTCCTCCAGGTCAATGCACTGAGAACCTTTTGGTCTGTCATCAATGTTGAAGAAAGGCACAGAATGAATTAAACACCTCTGCCTTGTCCATGTCTCTGCTTGTGAAGTGACCATCCTCATCCTGTAATGGGCCAATGTTATTTCTACACTGTCTTTTGCCATTAATATATTTGAAAAAAACCCTCTTTTTATTGTCCCCCACATTTCTGGCCAGCTTCATCTCCAACTAAGCTTTGGCAACATTTTTTTCTTATAGGGACAAGCAACATCTCTGTAGTCTTCCCATGTCACCCAATCTTGCTTCCACCGGGCATAGCCGTTCCTTTTTTGTCTGACTTACAGGAGAAGATCTGTGTTCAGCCAAGCTGGCCCCCTGCCTCACCTACCTGACTCGCAACATTTAGGAATTGCCTGCACCCGTGCTCTTAGAAGGTGATGTTGAAAAGTGATAATTTTATTTCCTCTTGTTATCATGTTACTTCCTCTTGCTCTGCTGTTGAAGCACCTTTTGTCTGGTCTTTCAGCTGAGACTTATGCTGATCCCATGGTTCTGGAAAGGCATGAGATATCACTCAGCAACATTTGGCTTAATTAAGTTTTTGCTGTGGAATTATGATTTTATTTCCTGAGAAATTGCATGAGACTAATACAATGAGGAATTAGTTGTTACAGGCATAAGATCTTACTGAAATAACAAACAAATTATATGATCATCATGGTAAACTCTTTGGAATGGCCTTTCCTGTTCAAGTTCAGGGAGGTGGAAAGTAGTGGAAAGCTATTAAAGCAGAATCAGCTGTGGGAAGAAAGACAACCTGTTCTGTCATCTGTATTAACATACTGTCTAAGTTTCAAATACTTTTGTGGGGATAGTTGTTGTACACACAGAAAAGAGAACATACTTCATTTTGCCTGTTCAGATATTTTGCATTTTTGCAAGTGCATACAGGATCATGTAATTATTCTTGTAATTTACATATGTGGATAAGTGATATTGGTCTTTCCACCTTTGAGAGATCAAAACTCAGATGCCTTCAAATACCAAATACTGAGATCTGCTTTTAAAAGAATTTTTAGGTTGTAATTCTGGTTTGTCTCTTGATTTTTTTTTAAACTACCCACGCTTATCCCACTATATATGTGTGTGTGACAGTGAGGGTGGCCAACTCCATAATTTTTGAAGTGACTGCAAGTAAAGCCTTTTCATGTTGCAAAAATTCTCACATCCACCTCTACTAGCTCCTTCCTAGCAATTAATTCTGCCAGAATGTTCTCCTCACATAGATTCATGTTCATCCTTCAATAATATCACTGCAGCTTCCGAGAGTTTTTCTCCCTCTCTCTCTCAGAACACTGGGTGCAGTTGTAACTTTCCACTTCTTCCTTGTCTGTTCCTCCTGCCCCAGCAAGAACTTCAGGGGAAAGCAGATTGAAAGCCAAGGAGCATTTCTTCTGTCCAGCCAGCTGAGAGGAAGTGGGAGCAGGAAACCTCAGGTCTCGCCCCTCTTTAAAACAAAAGGAATTTAAGAAGTGCAAATGTATGGACAGGGCTTCTGAGTTTTATGTGCTATTGGTTTCTTGGCTTTGTTACACTTGTGGATGATGTACCTTCTTCTTCTTCTGGTTAAAAATGCGAACAGTGGTACAGAAATTAGGTGTTAAATGCAATTTACTTTATAGCCCATATAGTTTCAGTCTATATCATCCTAGTTACCTGCCTTCTCTTCCACCTGGCTAGTGGTTAGCCCTCTATTCTACATCTCTCACTATGTCTCTCTGACTTAGGAGGACTGACTTACGATGACCACATATATTAGCTTCAGTTTTTCACCTTTTGTAGTATCGTTGCAATCCCAAGTTCCTCTTGCTCCTAATGTTACTCCAGTCACCAGGAGACACTGTCGGGACCTTCAGGCCCAGTAGTATCCATGTTGCTCTGGTCTCTTCCTCTCCCAGGAGAGTTTAGGCGGCCTCTGGGAGTTTCAGGATGCGACAAAGCAGTAAGAGAGGCTGTAGAGTAGGTCAGAGAGGGCAGAGCGAGATTTGTCCTGTGGGGAGGGACATTCAGGGAGGCAGTGGGCTAGGGAAGCAGATCTGCTTGTACGTGCTTGGGAAACTTCAGCCGGTCAATGACAGATACATAACAAGAGTGTGTTGTATGACCAGCAGTGCCCGCTTTGTGAATAATCAAGTCCTTCACAACATGGAAAGCTGGGAAAAATGTATGTTATGATTCGAATGTTGGTTTTGACAAAAAATCGAGGTATGATTTCTAAAAAAGGAAATTCCACCTCCAGAAAAGGTACCCAGCGAAACAGTCCTGCAGAGCCCTCCGCCCGTGGGAGTAATTTCAAAGAAATTTCCAAATGTCTCTCCCTCTGGCGCCGGGAGGTGCTGCCACGCACCCTCGGGAAGGCTGCGGCGTCCCCGGGGGAAGCCGGGCAGGGCCGGGANNNNTCTCCGCCTCCCGCGCGGGAGCGCGCCCCGCTCCACTCCCCGGCTGCCTCCTGCAGCAGCGGCGGCGGCGGCGCTGAGGCAGTTGCGCGGGCTCTGCCCGATGTGGCAAGAAGCGATGATGATGAGGAGGAGACGCCGCTACCTGCTGGAGCGGGCAGAGCAGGCTGGCGGTGGCTGCGGGGCGAGCGGCGAGCAGGCCCGCTCCCGGGGCTGGCTTTACGAGTC
>WEIV01025718.1:28006-47358 GCA_013390005.1 Calyptomena viridis
AGAATTATCTCACACTGAACACAGATACAAAAAAACTCCAAGCAAACCCTTTCTGCTACAGTCTGCTCTCCTCTAACTGTTCTTTTTAATACCTGCATCATCTGTTTGCTTAGAAGTCCTTTAGCAGGCTGCCAACTCCTGATTAGGTTTCAGAAAGAATTTACTACTTATTTTTATACTCCTAAAAATAATTCCTTAAGCAAGCTCTTTTCTTGGCTTGCTTTATTGAGTCTTATATTAATCTGGATAGATTTTATGGTCCTTTTTTATTATACTCTTCCAGGTTTGTGTTTTTGTTGTTGTTGTTTGAGGGTTTTTCTGTTGTTTGTTTTTTCTATTAAAGATAATTTTTAGAAACCTTCCTACTTAGCCGTTCAGGGATTCTGGTTGTGGTTTGGTCTTTCTCCAGTAATTTGGGGGAATTGAGTAGCTTTTGGTCTGTTTGGTAGCTGTTTTGGTCTGTTTGGTCTGTTTATCTCAGTTTTTTTGTTCATCTGAGTGTCTTCAGGCCACCTACAAAGACTGTATCTGTAAGCTTATACCTCCCCCTTTCAATTTTAGTGTGTGGGTTTTGTTNGTGTTTCTTCATAGTTGGCCCTCATCTTTGTCAGATTGCTTTTCAGCTCTTTTCCCAAATTGTTTATGGATATGCTGAATAATATATGCCCGAGNGCTTAACAAGCTTTATCATTGTTATAAAGCAGTTGCTCAGTTGCAGTGTTTTGTGAACCATATTCTTTCCACTTATTGAGATCAAACTGAGTGTTCTTGTTTCTTTGTATGTGTGTTTTTTGTCTGTGTACTTGTTTGTTTTGTTTTTCAGCAGTGCATGAGATGCAGACAGACATCTCAGCTTCCATCTGCTGTTCTGATCCTTAGTAAATGTATCTGGGAGTCACTAAATTATCCCTTGACCTCTTCTGTTTTCTTCTGTGACAGCCTTTCATATATCTGCATTTTGTAGAATCTCAAATGGTTTCAATCCTGGTTGGATGACTAGTCCTCTAGATAAATTATTTTTATTAGCCTTTGCTGTTCAGTTTCTTTTTTTGATTCATAGTCAATTTTTAATATTTGTTAATTCTTCTAGACTGTAATACAGGCCTTTCTTCAGTTCCTGCTGCAGTGTATAGCTTTCAGTCTTTTCTACTTTTTCGGTATTTTACTGATGGTCTTTTTTTCTACCAACTTTTCAGTAAGACTATTGTGTAAGTAATGCTTTAACAGCATCTTCCATCTAGGTTCCTAGGCTTATAGGGAAGAGTGTATACTTTCACATGGGTATTTTATTTCTCTGCAGAATTTTAAACAAAGATTTTGTCTGTTCTGCCTTTTTTTTTTTGCTGTTTCTTTCTTGCTTAAGTTTGATCTACTTTCTGTCTTTTCATTTAGTTGAGACTCGCAGGTATTTTTGATACAACTGCTTCTCTTAAACCATGTACTGTGTTTCTATAACCTCTTCAGTTTGAATGTTTTCCTGTGACCTTTGAAGTGTCAGCAAATTCATTCTTTTCTAGTTTAGGTTAAGCTTAGATACCTTCTAGAGGATCTCTTCCTATTCCACAAATTTCCCTGTTTCTTTGATTTCCCTTTTGAACACATTTTCTTAGCTGCTTACTGAACTTTTGCTTGTCAACCAGTCTTTTTTTGGTAGCATTTCTGGGAATGCTACCATAGTTCTTTGCTTCTTCACTAGCAACAAATATTTTTCCTCTAGAACTTTTCTTGCAGCTTGCTTATGTTATTTGCACAGCAGCTATTGCCTTTGACTCAGCACCTCCAAGGTGCCTTTCCAAACCCTCTGTGAGCTTTGATGTTTTTTTGCATTAAACAAAGAAGTCTGTGATCTCTGGTATGTCAAGATTTTGTGTTCCTGATAGTCATTTCTACAACACTGAAACAAGTGAGGTTCACTCATAGCTATCAGGGAGACTTGAAAAAAAACTGGATACAATTGTTTTCTGCTGAGTAAGTTAGAAGATAAATAATATCTCTATGTAACTGTACTCACTAAAAAATGTCCACCAGCAAAAAGTATTTGGCTCTGTAGTCAAGCACATAGGTGGTCAGAAGGATGTTCACAAGACCTACATAGGTGATCATTGTATTATTGCTATTAGTCCTGTGTGCTAATGAAGACAGACCCTGTAAAGTCCAAGAACACTTCCTGTTGGATTTCAGCAGAATTGCTGCATTATTGCAAAATTGCACACTTCTCATATGGGGAAGATTTTACACTGTTCGTGGCTTTCAGGTTTGGAGAAAGAGTGTAGGTGGCCAGAATATCATGTGAAGGATTTGGATGAGATCTTGCTGCTCCAATAGTGTTCCCATATGCTAACAAATACAAAATGGTGTAGAATATGGCCATAAATGCAGAACTGCTTCTTATTGTTACTAATGACCTCACACAGCAGCTTAGGGGTTGTAGCCAGTTAGAACTACCTGATCCCTTGTGATGTCCAAATTGCTGGACTGATTGCATATGATAAGGAGTCAGGTATAACTGTAACAGCAAATGCAGACTGCGCATCAGACTCATTAACAGACAGAACTGAATTTCTCAAGGCAATAGACATCATGAAACAACTGGATTTGAGCCTGATGCTGTTATCATTGATCTGCTAAGCCAGATAGGGAATGATGAATCAGAGGTAAAAAAAATCAGCCATGGAGTTACAGAGGGCCTTAGTGAAATACTAAAGCTTTGTTGACACAAACTTCAGGACACTTTGATTAAAAGATTAATTAAAATTAATTTTCTTCTAGTGTCCTTGAACACGTTGCACGAAACTCAATGAAAGATTTAAAAAAACAAACAAACATGAGAAAGCTTCTAACCAGGCAGCTAAGCAAGTAAAACAAGCAAAGTTTTATGTTATGGAAGATAAATGGTGAGCACAAAGGCAGAGGAGTTTTCTAAGTTGTGGATCCAGGAAATATAATGTGGGCTTGGAAACAGCATCTGGCCTTAAAGACACTTTGCCATTTCTGAAGTAAAGATGAACTAATACAGATGGACTAATACTGATGAATTCCAACTGATGGAAATGAAATCCGAGACTGCTGGCCAAAACTTTTCGGTTGTTGTCCTAAATGATGAAATCATAGATGACACTGTATGGCTACTTGGCCAGAAACATGACACGGCACCTCCTAATAAAATGGAGATTTTTCAGCTGTCAAGCAGATGGCACAGAGTGCAGTCAGCCATGAGCAAATTCACTAAAATATAAACCCATAGAAGAGTCACAAGCAGCCAGAAGACTTTTGCAACTTTTGTAGAGAACTATTTAAATGCTGTCCAGTTTTGGGAAGAGAAGGGTGATTGTGTCTTCTGAAAATCATTGTCTCAAATCATGGAAAAGGCCTTACAGGAAAAAGAGGCAGTTTTTGGTACAAAGTTAACATAACAGATTCTTGTAGTTAGTCTGGCTAGAGGAATACATTGTCATGTTTTGATTGAGAGGTCAATAAGCTAGTAATCCTTGAGCCCTGTAACTTTTTTTTAACACTCAACATTTTTGAAAATAGCTGTATGAAGTTGAGGATATTGAAAATTGAAACATAAAATTGAAGAGATGTATGAAATAAAGAATGTCTGAAGAACATTACTCCTTTGTTTTTATATTTACATGTATATTTACATTGATCTCAGCAAAAAGCGATTTTCAGTAGGAATTTAATGTAGTAAATGGTTTGAGTTAATTTTAGATCCCAGCAGAGTCTTCTGTATGTAGACTGCTGTTGAATTACATTAGCCAAAAACAATAAGGAGAAAGTATCAAAAGAATAAGAGACCATGTTAAAAGATTTTTGTGCTAAAACTGGTATTTTAAATGCTTATTTGTTCATTTTTATAGATTATTTCACCCAACTGTATTTTTATATATATAATAGTGAAGTGCTCTACTGCAGTTTTGCTGTTTAAAATTAAACTGAGGGCAAGGCATTATCTGGGAAAGAACAGGATTTAGAGTGAGAGAATGTTGTGGGTTTTGAAAAGATGAGTGAAAGTGACTCTTGAGATTTTAGTGGTGGTAACAAGATTATCGTACTTCTGAAGGATTTGTGGGGGTTGGAAAAATTTCTAACAGTAGACACTTTAATTTCTTCAATAATTAAAAGACAGCATGATAGAAAACACTCAGGAAGACAGAGCTGTCAGGTAAGATCCATGTATTGCAGGCTTAGCCATTATGTTCACAAGTGTCATGCTGATTTTTAATTCCATTACCTCTGGTGTATTTTAATTTCTGAGACTAACAAAAAAAAAAGAAAGTGAGAAAGTGTTTGGGTTTGTTGGTTGTTTTTTTTTTTTTTTTACTTTTTCCCCTCACCTCTTTGGGAAATAGTTACAGTAACAGAGCAGTTCAGGATTTGTTTTTGCAGCATCAGCTTTTAACCTGCTAACCATGCTGATGATTGCAAATATTGATCAGGAAGCTATGAGTTCTAAATTTCCTGCTCTTGAAGTTACAATTCTATAAAAATATAGTTCCTCTGAAGTAATCGGAAAATATTGTTAAAAGCAGTTTCCAAAATAAACCTGTGCCTTACAGGGCCTGCTTTAGCAAGTATTTTACAGGCAGGATTGTGAAAAATCCCCCTGTACACATTAACACTTTCTGTAAAGGATCCAAATTGTAATTAGGTTTGTTTTCTCATATATTTTATAAATTGCTTAATATGTATACTATTCTGTCTTTAAATTTTAGTTTTACTTCCAAATTTGTACAGTATATGGTGTGATGCAAGCGGCTTGTGACAGCAGAAGCATGTTGTTCTGTGTCAGCTCAGAGAGGTGAGGTCCCTCAGCAGGCAGTGAGGTGGCATTCAATTACCTGTGCTGAGGAGCTGATAAATTGCAGTCTTATTTTTTTTCTCTGCCAATGTTTAAATAAAAATAAAATGTAAAATTGTGTAGTAGGCAACTGGAGCAGAGGAGAAAGTAGGAGTAAAATTTTAGATTTAGTGATCAAAATGGTGCAGTGAAGTGTTGAGATCAGTGTACGTGTAAAAAAAAGGAAATTGATTAGCTGTTAATTTGTAACAAACATTTTGATGTATTGATCTCATTATAGAATACATATGAAAATAGGTAGCTGCATGAGTAGAAACATATGCTCTAAACTAACCTATAAATATTGTTGATATTATGAAGCCAGATCCTCCCAGAAAGTACAGTAGTTCTATTTTTTTTAATGATGTGGAGAAGCATACTGTTGAAGTGCACCTGGATAGTCTTGTTAGTGTATTTATAGCATGATCGTTATCACTGAAATGCCTTTGCCATCATTTAAATACGTGATTTTCCACAGTCTTGGCTTCCTCCAGAAGATTGTGGTTCCCTTCAGTGCTGTGACCTGGGCTGTGTGACAGATGGTACAAGGAAGTTAATGTTGTCCTGTCACCTGTCAGGGATCTCATTTCTCTTGCAACGGGAGTTTTGCAATCTCACCTGGAAGTGCAGAAGTCAAAAGTTGCAGTTAAAAGCTTTTGGTGTCATCTGAGCTGCATTTTGTGACATTACTAAATCAATTGACCCTGAGAGTAGCTCAGTTAGTTAGAGCACAGTGCTAATAACACCAGGGTTGTGGGTTCAATCCCCTTATGGGCCCTTCACTTAAGAGTTGGACTTGATGATCCTTGTGGGTCCCTTCCAATTCAGAATATTCTGTGAAAATTATCTGAAACAAATTTCAGAGATGAGAATGATCAAAAATAAAAAAATTCAGATACATATATCAATAGCTCTTACTACTACTAGATAGGTTTTATATTTTTTCTCTTACTGTGCAAGATTGCATGTATCTTACTCCATGCAGGTCTGTACTGTTGCAGACACTTATCTTTATGCCTAAATATAAGACTGTAGTTTTGTTTGCAGTGTGACTGTCCAAGTGCTTGAAAACCTTCATGTGTGTATTTAATATTTGGAAGCCAAGTGTTTGCATTTCCATGTTAGCACCATCACTTACAGTTTTTCGACTCTATTATATCCCGATCATTGTTGTTGCAATAATAATTGCTTAAATGTGTGACTTTGTGGATTTAAAAGGGGAGAAAAAATAAGAAGAGTTGAAAAATGAGTTAGCTTTTGTTGGGCAGAGTAGGGTCATCTGCAGATAGAAAGATAGAAAGATCATCTGCAGACTGCATAGACAGATGTGGACTTTCTTTGTGGTGTTCCCCTTGCTTTGAATGTGCCCAGGACTCGGTGGCTGAAGCCAGCCTGGTGCAGCAGCTGCTTCTTGCAGTGTGCAGTACACATTTATGCCAGGCTGCAAGGAAAAAAAGAAATTGGAACTCTTACAGCATCTCCAGATATTGGATTGTAAAGCTTAATAGATCAGGAGAGAAAAAGAAAAAACAAACCCAAGAAAGAATGCTGACAGCATTTGTAAATTTCTGTAAATTTAAAAATTTCTATGTAAATATTGTGTTTTGATCTAATTGGAGCAAGTCATACACATAAAAAGGGAGAAAAGCCACACTAAAATACTTTTAAGTAAAATGTGAAATATTTAAGTTGGAAACCCATTAATAAGCAAGATTTATGGGGGCACTAAGGAAGCAACTACAAATCAGGGAAAAATCAATGTCATTTCTTTGTGCTTAGATGTCTTACAAGTCATCAAATAAGTACTTTCAGATTCTTCTGAAAATTTCACCAACATGAAAAATGAATCTGAGGCTTTTCTGCATGAAGTGTGTGGTTAGTGGAGGACTTCATACTGTTGCAGCAGTAGCATTTGGTGCTTGCTTTCAAAATCCTTGTTCCTGCAGATGAGGCTCTTAAAATTCATAACAGCTGGGGAATGACAAAAAATCCTATGACCATACTTTGATATAGTGCTGTTGTACTTCAACCAGGTATACTTCTGAACACATACAGGAATGTAAAATCAAATATTTATTCTTTTTTAATGCATCCATTATCAGATGATTGTAAGAAGTTAGTGTTGTAACTTCCAAGTAAGTTCTGTTAATAAGCTTAAATATTGATTATTCTGAATCTTACTTCATGTTGTATTCTAGTCCTTGCTCTGGGTGTCATTGGTACATTTTGAAGTAAGCAGTTGCTAGGAAAAAATGTATATATGTAATCTAGAGTCTGTCCTTACAGAAAAATACTTTAAGCAGAAGCAAAATGTATAGTACCTGGCAACTATCACTATCAAAAAGGCTTTTTTAGAGCTGTGGACACATACTTGGTTTGGGAAGGATTTTGTCAGCTGTGTAATTTAATAAGGATGCTTGAATTTCAAGTGTGGTGTAAACCACACTAATAACAGAAATCTTGAATTCTGGAGCAAAAAGGCTATTCCATGTTGGCTGAGGTCATTAAGTTCTATTAACAAATGAATAGACTTGGCCTGATGGTTCTGAGGTAACTGTGATCAAGCTTGGAGCCATAGCCTTTACAATGGTAATGAGGTGACCGAGGGTGGGCAAAACTAAGCCAACCAACCAAAGGTTACTACTTTGTTGCTTGGATACGGTTTTCCATGTATGGAAGTGTTCTTAGAAAGATCTAGATAAAGAACTTAAAAGACAGACAGACATAACTATGAGACAACCAAGAGATGGCCATGAGAGAATGATGAAAGAAGCTGAAGCAGGAGAGAGAAGGAGAACCATGAGAAAGCTATGAAAGAAAGCCATGCAAAAGAACCCTGGACCTTAACTATGTATGTATGTGTTTGTGGCATGCAAGATAAAGAGATGTAAAAATTAATATGAATAAAAGTCTTTAGTTAAGTCTCTGAGACTAATAATAACTAAAGATATAAAAAACTGTAATGCCACAATTCCAGTTCTGCGCATTGGGTTTGTCTTTTAGTTTCCTCAGTCCTAGGGGCCTGGTGTGTTACTGTAGTGTGATTTAGAGTTTTCTCAATCTGCTCCAAATAATATAATATCATAGAATACTTAGGGTTGAAAGGGACCTTAAAGACCACCTAGTGCCAACCCTCCTGCCATGGACTGGGACACTTTCTGCTAGACCAGGTTGCTCAAAGCCCCATCCAACCTGTCCTTGAACATTTCTGGGGGTGGGAGGACATCCACAGCTTCTCTGGGCAACCTGTTCAAGTGCCTCAGCACCCTCACAGGGAACAATTTTTTTCTACTGTCTAATCTAACCCTCTTTTAGTTCGAAGCCATTCCCCTTTGTTCCGTCATTACATTCCCTTGTAAAAAGTCCCTCTCCAGCTTACTTTTAGGCCCCTTTTGGATACTGGAAGGGGCTATAAGGTCTCCCCAAAGCCTTCTCCAGTCTGAACAACCCCAGTTCCCTCAGCCTGTTTTTATAGCAGAGGTGCTCCAGTTCTCTGATCATATTTATGGCCTCCTCTGGACTCGCTGCAGCCCCTCCTTGCTGGTGAGAACAAGGTCCAGTATAGCACCTCTCCTCATTGGCTCCTCTATCACTTGGAGGAGGCAGTTTTCATCAGCAGATTCAAGGAACGACCTGGATTGCTTGTGCCCTGCTGTGTTGTCACTCCAACAGATATTGGGGTCGCGGAAGTCTCCCATGAGGACCAGGGCTTGTGAACATGAGACTCTTCTTATCTGTGAACAGAGGGCCTCATCCACTCAGTCTTCCTGGTGGGACGACTTACAGTAGTCCTTACTGTAATGTCACTGGTCTCTACTCTGCTTTTAACCCTGACCTGTAAGCTTCTGGTCAGCTCCTCATCTATCTACAGGCGGAGCTCCATGCATTCTTGCTGGTCATTTACATGGAGAGGAAACACCTTCTCCTTTTCACCCCTCCCTGTCCTTCCTAAAGAGCTGGTATCGTGCCATTCCGACCCTCCAGTCATAATAGCCATCCCAGCATAATTCTGTGATAAGGTCATAGGCCTGCAGGTGTGTGCACATTCTGCCTCTCCATGCTCATGTGCACTTGCATAGAGGCATTGAAGTTGGGTCCCCATAGCCAATTTACTGGCTAGAGTGACTGGAATTCCTTCTCCCTGCTGAACTGCAATTCCTCTTCATACTCAGGGCATCTCTTTCTGGTGCTGGCATCAAAATTCTAGGAGTGGAATGGACTGAGGTTTCCTTCCTCTGGCAACCGTAGTTTGGTGAGGACTGGTGAATAAATTACCTGCATTCCAGGGTCCCTTACCACCACCCTCTGTTACTCCTTCTTGATCCTCCTCAGGCTGCTTCTGGCTGTATCACTGGTTCCCACTGGGGAAACAATAGCCATGGGTAATAGTGGGCTGTATAAGGCTTGGTAATCTCTTGTTGACATCCCTGATATGAGCCCCCAGTTAGCAGCACAACTCTAGAGTGTGTTGGGTCAGCTTATGTGTGCCTGTGTACTTCTCAGAAGAGGTGCTGTCTATCACCCATCATGTTTTCTTAGTTTTGTTGGTTTTTACACAGAGAGCAGATGGGGCTGCCTTGCTCATCTCCAGTGTCTCTCCTGATGTGGTGGGTCTTTCTTCTTTGGTCTGCAGATCAGTGAAGAGGTTCTGCAAGGGCATCACAGGCTTCAGATGTAGTTTCTCCTGCAGGTCCATGCTGTTGCAAGGTTCCATTCTTCATTATTGGCCTGTCTCCATTCTGTGTGTGCCAATGGAGGAGTTGTTGGCTGGTTGGTCACGGGCTGCGGTTCCACTGCAAACTGCACTTAGAACCAGTTATCTAACTCAGCTACCTTGATGTTGCATGGCCTTCTAAAAGCCTGCTGCAGCTCAAACTAGTAAAAGAAGTAGCATGCAGTATTGTGGTTAATAGTTACAGTAGTAGTTACAAACAGCTTCTCACCGTGAAAGAAATCCTGTTTTGAGTTAACTTGCTTTTGATATCCAATCGTGTCTTTCTGGGATCTCCATGTACAATAAGTTTAGAGTATGTTATTGCTGGCTGATCTTTAAGTATATCGGCTTTTAACTTCCTTTTTATTTTCCTCTGTTTCCAGGAAGTTGAAGACCACGTGGCATTTTTAATAACTGTTCCAACTGCCCTAGCAATTTTTTTTGCTATATTTATCCTTGTCTGCGTAGAACCTGTATTTAAGAAGCTGCTTCGTATATTTTCCCTGGTGGTCTGGGTGTGTCTTGTTGCCATGGGATATCTCTTTATGTGTTTCGGAGGAATCATCTGTCCTTGGGACCAGGTAAGACTGTCATTATTACTACTTTTACTTCCATTGGGTAAATTTCCAAGAACCAGGCTATACAGAAGCACTCAAATTCATTTTTGTGGGACATCTTATAAAATGTTTTTGTGCCTAAGTGATTGCATGCCGAGACTCCCTACATTTATTTTATAGATACCAGGGATGTGCATACTTAAGATATATTAGGAAATACTTGAAGGATTTTGCTTTTATACTTTTAAGCTCTTTTGCATAATGAATATTTGATTTCAATCACCAATTTCTTTGTATAGTGAATATTTGATACTAGTGAGCAATTAACATCAGCAGTGTTGATCAAAACTAGCATTTCTGCCATGTTATCTTCTTCAGTTTAAAATCTTTGAGCTCTCAGTGTGGGCATTCTGCAGTCTTCAAGATTTTCTCTAGCAATGCATGAGAAAAAAGGACTGGGCATTTCCTTACTTGTCTAGGAAAATGAGTGAGTGAAGTGGTCTTCACATTTTTTAGATTTTGTAATGAAGACAAAGCAAAATATAATTGCAGCCTAATAGCAGAACTTCTGAAACATTGGTAAATGATGCGCAATATCCAATATTGAGCCTGATCGATTCTTCTGTGTTCTGCCATATTTTTTTTTCTCCAAACCACTCTGTGTGGAAATACTCCTGATAAAATAATTTTAAAACTCTTCAAATGATGGAAAATAGGTTTTGAACATATAAATGTGTCTTCTGAAAATTTTATGCTGATTCCATGAGTTTAGTATAACCTTTAAATGGTGTTGCTCTATCCAGAATGCGTTCTAGGTTTTTGAGGTAGACTCGAAACAAATTCTCTGACATGTTGTTCAGATCTTGCAAATAGTTATGTAGATACGGAACTTTAAGTATGTGAGTAGTTCCTTTAAACTTCTAAATTCAAATTATTTAAATTACTGGTGTATGTTGGTAATACTTTTGGAGCCCTTACCTTTGTGGATGACTGTATATTTTCATTTTCTTGGAAGGTTCTGAGATTAATTTTCTAAGTAACTTCCCTCCTGTTTTGGTTTTTTTCCAGTAGTTGAAACTACCAAACCAGGCCATGCTTGCAAAAATCAAATCAAAACACAAAATACTTTTCTGTGGATGCAAATTCCACCATGGGAGTGCTTGTAGCTTTGTGATATTAGGTCTAGATAATTCATACGGTCTTACTTTTTTGTTTTCATTGCCAGTTGTGGGAATGCTAGAATCTTTCACACTTTCAAGCTTAGATGTGAACATTTAATTAGCCGTATTATTTATTCATTGCAAATTGTACGGAGTTTAATTTTGTTACTTGAAAGGTAGAATGATGATTTTCAAAAGCATATGGCCTAAAAGAGATCGAAGAGTGATACTGGCATCTCGGTCCTGGGGTTGTGTTTAGCCTGTGAAAATGGTTTGTCCTGCATTGCTTTCTGCTTAGGAAAAGTGTAGGCATTCCCACAGCATCCCTGGGCTGTGTCTGGCCATGTGAGGCAGGAAGGAATGTAGAGCTCTGAGGAAAGGCATTGTCTTCCAGGAGGTTGCCAGGACACAACTCCTCTGATGTTTCAGTCTGCTCCTTGCTTTGCGTGCAAGTGTGGCTTGGACAAAAGGGTATTTGGGAGGGAGCTGCGTCTCTCCCTCTGCCAGCAGCAGCCGGCTCCGGGCAGCCGCCTTGCCGAGTGCTGTGCAGGCTCCAGCCGAGAGCGGGCAGGGCTTTTCCAGAACGTCTGGACCCGGCGGCAGATGCCTTTGGCGTCTGGCGGGAGAGGGACTGTGCCGGAGTGGCCCCTGGTAATTGCTGGGAATCCAAGGTCGTGTGGCTCCCTTGAGTGGGACCTCTTTTTTTTTTTTTGTCTCCTTTAAACAGCAGTACACTTTTGTGGATTGCTTTTGTAGGCATACTTTTGCCTAGTGTCAGTTGAGAGTAAACTGTGGATTGTGGGAATATTTCTGGGAATTTGACACCTTGCACAATAGACTAATTGCAGATCTAATGTTTTCGAGCATTTGAAAAAGAACCTTGAGCCATAAAATACTGCCATGTATGCCTGTGATGCTCGTGTTTTGTTTGCTCTGCATCGAGAATATGTAGGTCAATAATCTGTGTTCTCTCTCATAATTATATCTGAAAGCAAATCTGAAAAGATCCTTCCTCAGTGGTCAATGACAGCTTCTTTGTTGAAGTTTCACATTTTTGTGAATCTTTAAACCATTTTGCTTGGCGTATTAGGGTGTTTTTGCAGTTCCTTTATGCTTTTTGTGAAAGAAAGGAGACGTGATGAAAAATTTAAATTAGTTCGGTTTCAAATATGGCTCTGTCAACATAACTAATTAGAAAATTATGAAAATAAGAGTTCATGCATAGTTACTACATAAGTGCTTTATTTTTATTTTCTTCAAATTACAGCTTAACTTTTGTCCTGGTCCAGCAGAATTTAAAAATACTCTGTTCATCATATCTTTCATGTCCCCTGAACCTTAAGCTTATTAAGAATATGGCATTTCTTTAGTTTTACTAGTAACTATTGAAAGATTTTTTTTTGTATATCACAGTTGACAGAAAAAAACCATGTTGTTCTGTCATTTGTTTGCAAGCCTTCTCCCTCTGAGTGGTGGCCCTGCAGCTTTTAAATTTTGGTTTAACAATTTTCATTTGTTTCTTGGCTGTTTGCAGCTGCTAAATATAGTTTTTCTCTGTTGTCCTAAGGAATCTTAAATGTGATCTTTTACAGCTTTTGTTTACCATAAAAATGCCACTTCAGAGACACTATTTTGGTTAGGAACTCAATATAAATTTAATGCAGAGCAGTTTCTTCTGAACTTGCAGGCACATAGCACAAATAACTTTGACATGAGTAGAAGGCTGGAAATGAAGTGGCTGTTCAGGACTGTTGGGGTTTTTTTATTAGAAACCTGTAGGCTGATGTGAAATAAGTGCAAATTGTAATTGGTTTCAGCTATCTTTTTGCTGTCCCTGCCAACCACTTTTATCAGTCTCCATTTCCTTGACTCTTCTTTGGCTGCATCTATAGCTTTGCAGAGAAAGTTGTTATCAGATAGATATCTGGCTGCTGTTTGAAGAGAAAACAGTGCAGCTGTCGACAGTTACTTTGCCCCTTGGGTTGGTCTGCAAGCCCCATGCTGGCTCCGTAATTGCCTGCTGAGCCTGATCCAAAGGCTATTATTGTCACTGGACTGCCTGGGCATCATCACTAACCCATCTATGACAGCATTGAGGATATTTGCACTATCAACCTTAGTAATTTATCTCTTAAGTTAGTCCAAGCTTCCTTACTCTTTTGTATTGACAATGAAAAACAGCGAGTGCACTTAGAGGGAGACAGAGCATGCCTTTGTGAGGCAGTTGGTGGCTTTACATGAAAAAAATTGGAACAGTGATGGCAAATGTCTTTGGTACCTGACTGTTACGATTTGACTCCGGCTAAATGCCGAGAGCCCACACACACATCCAAAATTTCTCAGAGAAGAAAAAAAAAACTTCAATTTTTGTGATAAGGATTACAAACAACTGTTTATTAACTATTTCACAAGCAAAACAGGCTCTAACTTAGAATATTAAGTGTTCACTACTACTACTACTACTACTGCTAAAATCAGAGCTTAAGAGCTTAAGAGTGAGAAGTTTGATAGATGTTACAGATACCTTTCTCCCCCCACCCCTCCCTCTTTCAAAGATCTTTCTCCTTCCCTCAGCAGCCCAGGAAGACAAGAGTGAGGGGGTTACAGTCAGACGTTGTCTCTGCTGCTGTTCAGAAGAGAGAGAGACTCCCACCCCAGCTTTCCTCATGGGGTCTTCTCCACAAAAACAGTCTGTTACAAAACTACTTTGTGGATTATACTGACAACAGCTTTGCAGGTATTGTTGTCACGTAAGTCACTTTACCATATGTGCAGTCCTTCAGGTGCTGCTTGGCTGCTTCAGTGTAGGTTCTTATGGGCCACCAGTTCTCCCAAGAAATGCTGCTCTGCTGCTCCAGCATGGATCTCTTCTTCTCACGGCCTACAGGACTCTATCAGGCCCCCGCTCCAGACATGGAAATCAAATATCCCACAGGATCACAGCTTCTGGTTTTTTTCCAACATTTATCTGCTCCATGGAGTCTTCCATGGGTTTGCAGGCGAATCTTTGCTTCCTATGGTTCCACACAGGTTGCTGGGGCCATATTCCAGTGTTTAAGGCATCTTTTCTTTCTCCTTCTCTCCGACCTTGGTGTTAATCAAACTTCTCACTCTCCTCTCTCTTAAGTGGCCATGATGTTCTCCCCTTTTTTATTTTTCTTCTCCTTCTTAAATATGTTATCCCAGAGGCGTTACCAGCTGACCTTGGCTAGCTGGGAGCTAAGAAATTTCCAGCAGCTTCTTAAAGAAGCCTCTCTCCTAGCCCCCCCAGCTAGTAAAAAACTCTGGCTACTTAAAACCACAACACTGATGAATTTTTTTAAAGAAGTATGGTCACCCTCTCTTATTGGTGTCAGCCAAGTTTCTGTCATTGCTAGACTTGGCAGCAGAGGTCTTGGTTTTCCCTGGTGGTCCAGGGAACATGGATGCTTTGTTAGGACCTTTGCGCGCTACACTGTTCTACAGCCCAGGAGGAAAACTGAGCTGCCTGCAATGAATTGTGAGACACCTGAGTTAGTGGGAAAGAAGCAGATCAAAGACAGTTATGCTGAGGCTCAGAGAGTAATTGCCTGCTGACAACTTTTTTTTGAGTCTAAGGTGTGAGCAGTATTGTGTGGAGATGGTTTCAGTGAGGAAAGACCCAAGGGCGATGCTTACTTAGCAAGGTTTGTGTGGAGATCTCTGGATGGTGGAAGTCCAGTAATGCAAGGCAGGAAAGCTGAATAAGGAGTTCAGGTGGAAAAAGGTGGTGTATTGTTTTTGTTGTGTTAGGACTCTTACCTGCTATAGAACCAAGTACCTTTCCTTTCAAAATGTAAATCCAATATGTGTAGAGTTTCATGCCAGGGAAGGAATTTAAATTAGCTTTCTCTTGTTTTGCTGACAGTGTAGCTATTGTACAGCAGTCACCTTTCCATGTCATCCTCTGACATGTCTAATACTTCCTCAGCCTTTTATACAGAGTGTATGTAAATGTGTCATAGCACATTGATATCAATGGCTAAAAACAGCTCTTAAAGCATGCGGTGGATGATATAAAAAAAGAGTAATTATACAGCATTATAGTAGTCTAATGAATTCTGTCATTGCAGAATTTTTGTGTTCAATTCTATTTAGTTATAAATAACGTTTGCACAGCACAGACACTAGATGTGTTCCTCCTCTATATTCAATTACGGCATAGAATTACTTCAAGCAGAATTTGACACTTACAGTTAAAAAAAAAAACATACAGAGTGACGTGTTTAGAATATGTGTTTGATTATTTTAGCCTAAATGCTACTTTTTGAGCTGAATTTGTAGCACTTTATTATTTGGTTTTCATGTGTTGATATTTAACGATTCAGTTCAGGCCTTGAAGCAGTCGTGGTTTATGAAGTGCAGTAAAAATTTTATGCCCTAGTTTTTATAATTTTTATTTTTTTGATACTGGCTTAGCACCTGAGGATATCAGTCTGTCATATGCTGAGGGATAAGGGACTGTACAGAGTTTCTGTGATTGTAGTAATTAGCTCCTGTATTAGGCTGTGGAGTGAACTGATGGATCTGCAGAAAGAGAAATGTCTTTTTAAGGAATTACATTGGGTCTGATTGCCATACCTTGCTTGGGACCTGCCCTGTCTAAAGTCAGCCCTGCTATAAATTATTAATAACATGTTTTGTGGTTAAGCAGTGCAAAAAAAAAAATTAGATGTTTGAGGAAAGCAAGGAAAGTATCAGTGAAATCCCTGAAGCACAGGGAAGTGAGGATGAGTTGATGCTATACCACTGGTTCATTATCTGCAGTGTGTAGGAAACAACATTTTTTTAAGTTCAAGATTAATCAGACTCTCAGCAATGAGTATCCTGAACAAAGAACCAAATCTTGTAGGGTGAAGGACATAAAGAAAACCATAAAGGAAAGGAGGATTGTATGAAAAGGGAATATACTGCCAAGCACGTGATACTGAGCTTTAGGAATAGGAGTGGTAAAAACAGGTGAAGCCCTCAGTCCACAAAAAAAAGCCATATTTTCAGTTACATTCCAGGAAGGAGAAGAACAGATGATTTTTATCTTAATACTTGTTTTAAGAGACATATGAAGTCACAGACTTAATAGCAAGACATTTAAATGTGTTTATCAAGTTTGGTATGTCTGTATCTATGTAGAAGACAGAAAAAAGATAAACTATTAGAGACCTGCCAGTCATTAAAATAGTAATATAATAGATTAATGTATTAAAATGGTGTGTGGAGCCTTGGAATCCCCATTCGCAGAACTAGCAGGCCATTCTTAACCTTTTCTGTGTCTTGGCAGTGCATTGTGATAGGAGTTTGTGGAAAGAGAACTGATTACTGTTTTAAATAGAGAATGCATTTTTTAAAAGAAAATAAAGATCTGTTTTAGTGCCAAATAGAAGACTAGAAGCACTGGTAGAGAAGATGACTATTATTAAAGTAACTGTACATGTAGATGAAGGGGGATGGCAGATAGCGTGACTTCAGAGAACGTCAGGCGGGAGGAAGATTGCTGGCTGGATTTCTCAGGGGGCTCTGTGAAGAATGTTTGCCTTTATTAGTGCTTTTTACTAGTGATGGGGTGACAGAATGTCACTGCTATAATGAAATCTGTTGATGACCCAGTTCAAGGATTCCTAATACAGCAAAAGATCGCAATGTTATGAGGAAAAAAAGCTTGACCTTGAGGACTGCAGTAATAGCAGCTAGATGAAATTTAATAATAGGAAATGTGAGGTGCCCACATTTGGAGAGTGATAGCAGAAGTTTCAGCTATAGTCTGACTTCATCAGTAGAAAATGAGCAAGGACAAGCAGAAAGAAGAGAGGAAGCATTAGCTGATCACTAGGTCATTAGGACATGCATCCAGAAAAGACTCAGTTACTATGGCAAAGTATCCAGCTAAAGTAACCTTGCCTGGATGACTATGTACATTTCTAGTCCCCTTTGTTCGAAAAGATAAACTGAAACTGGAGTAAATGTAGAGAGTATCAAGCAAGATCACCACTAGAAAGGAGAGTTTTGTGAAAGGAGATGAGAAGAGCTTGTCTTGGGTATAGATCTGCAGAGGAGAAGAGCATTGAGAGTGGTGTGACTGCCATCTACAGATAGTCTGTGGTTGCAGACATCGGATTTGAGGAGAAACTACAGAAAATAAAGGATTAGTGACACACGCACACATACACACACATCAGCTGGCCATTATTGAAAATTAAACTGAAAACTGGAATAAATCCTATAGCCATTAGGGCATTGGGTTTGCGGAGTGGCTAATGTCCTCGGGATAATAAGGATTAAAATAATGAATTAGTTTTACAGTGGAATGTTGTCCTTAGCTGAGAGTCATTCAGTGTCTTCAATAGCGGGGACATGTACTTCAGTGGTTCAGGAACATCCTTTTAGTTCTTTATTGCTATTTACAGAACATCTGGGAACTACTGAGCTGTTTTAAATGACAATTTACTTTGAACTATCCCTGAAGTTCATCTTAAAGCTGAAGAGATGCATTTTCTGAATTATAAAACTGCACAGCTTTTTGCTGTTTAACTATCTTCTATCCTTCCATTGTGCTTCTGAAGAAGTAGTTTCAAAATTTCAAACATCAGGGGATAATAGTCTTGGTCTATTTCTGATCTCTTTAGGCATTCATTGTAACATATATGAGAGAGGTTTCATATAATATAAAGTTGAAGCGTCTGGCTGTGTCCTGGATGTTATTGGAAGAACCTTACGAAACCCTTGTTTTCCTACTGGTTTGTTTTTCTCGATTCTATTTCCTGTAGTGCTTTTTTCATCTCAGAGGGGACAGTTAAGTACAAAGGCTGAGCTGATTGTAGTTTTCATCAAGATTATTGCATAGGTTATGTGTGGTGGGATATTGGCAGTGCAAGTCATGTGAATGAATTTGGCTGAGAGGTGTACACATCAAAGTACGACAGATGTGAGACTCAGATAAATATGTGGAACTGAATGTGGCAAGATTCTTCTCTTTGATGGGAAATAACGGTTATCAGTAATAATGTTTCCGAGAGCATGGAAACTAAGCTATTCTAATGTTAAATATCATCATATTGTTCTGATGTTGCTGAAGTCAAGAGACCAAATGACAAATGGAAATGAATAATTTAAGTCATTCATATGGCTTCCTACGTGCTTAGTAATTGATTTGACATTGGGAAATAAACATTTAATGATTTCATAGTACATACACAGTTCACAATTACTTCTATGATGGAGCTACCAGAGAAACATTAAAGAAGCTATCCAGTACTTCTTTAGGGGAGCCATGTAGGTGTACCATTCACTGGACTTGTTTTTCACTCAAAAATGTAACAGTTTACCTGACTTCCAGGAGGGAAAATTTTGTCATGGCACAGCATCAGTCTGTTGATTTAAGCTGTTTGACGTGGCATACCTGCCTGCCATGGAAAAACTTGTACATCTTTATTTTTGTGAATCACGTGATGAAAGGATGTATCATCATAGATTCTGACCTTTTGTCATTTTTTTGCCTTTTGTCTCAAATCTCATTCAGTTTGCAGTTTTCTACTGCTGTAATAATTTAGGTAGTGAGCTGTTGCACAGAGAAAAGAAAATAATAGAGGGTGAAAACGTTTCCTACAAGCTGCATAAGAAGACCTCACTTTTGTTGTTTGAGAGTGTTCTCTGTTTCTGTAGCTTTTGTGAAGTTTTAGGCACAACTGTGATGTTAAATAAATGAATGTTACTATTTGGATTGTCAGAGGATTGTTTCCCTTTTAGTCTTGGAAACAAGTACAGAATTTTCCCTGATGTGTCTGCAGTTCGTAATGTGGTGGTGAAATGCCTTTCAGTTTCAATTGCCTGGATGCAAATCTGCAGATTTATGCAGGTGTTAGGAAACATTGCTTACCTCGAATTGGCTAATATTTGAAAGAGAGCTGTATGGTCTGCTGGTTTATGACAAGCAAGTTGCTAAATTTATAATTTTAGAAAAGTGAGAGATAAAGAGGTAGAAACACATGTGATGTGTAGTAAGGCTCACTCAATATGAGTTGTAGAAGATGTATGTTTAAGTTGTATATATTAATTAAAATATAATT
>WEIV01025718.1:49418-74134 GCA_013390005.1 Calyptomena viridis
ATGTTTAAGTTGTATATATTAATTAAAATATAATTTGTAAAATCTATGTAAATTAATTCTTAAATGTATCTTAAATGCGCAAATATAATTATAGGATTGTGTTATTACATCATTTCAGATGTGGTTACGCTCAGATTTTTAGGAATAACGTAAAAATTAAAATATAAGTTATATAAATAGATATTATAAATTGTAAAATCTTTGAGAACAAGGAAATAGATGTTCTTTAAAGTGACTTATTTGGAGACTTATTTGCTTTATTTTACTATGTGACGATTTTTTTGTATACAAACCAGTGTATGTTTCTTGTTTATTGGGACATAGCTTTGATGTTTACNTCCAAAAAAAAAGGGATGGAAAAAAACCCTGCGTGGCAAGGTTTTCTTATCTTTGTTGGTAATATAAGCAAGCAAAATATTATAGTTCTTCCAGATTCTGTAGAATTTTTTTTTTTGTTAATTTGGGATGGAATTGATCCTAAGTTAATGTGGCAGCAAATTTTTCTTTATTATGCTGTTGTTAGCTTTAATTATCAGGGTTTTTTTCCAAATAATGTACAGTGATGAAGGAAATGGATTACACAGTCTGTCATAGAAAGGTTTATGTGCAAATAAATCATATTAAACATACATATGCCTGAAAATTTCTACTTTCCATAAACAACAACAAAAAAGATCTTACTGCTATTTAATGATACGGAGATTTGAGTAAGTCTTTTTTTCTCATGTCACGCTCTGATGATCCATTATGACTGCATATGTTATCTAATGACTGTTCCTGTCAGTGTGTACATATTACTTACACACTGATATAAACAAGTATAAATCAGTGGTTTAAATGCCTTTCACGTAGATGACAGTCTTACTTAGGTAGATGTGGATGCCTTTTTATTTTCTTTTTGCAGTAGCCTGAATTTGTTTAGCATTTAAAAACTAATTTGGCATTTAAAAACTTTATCAGTTACCATTTTGGGTCTTTGTCAGGTCTGATGTAGATAAACTGCCAGGTCTACTGGTTGACCCAGTGTATTGACAAGGGAAGGAAGATGTGGTCTGAATGACATTGATTTGTACATTAAATTGCATTAAAAGGTTGGGTTGGTGAGCAAAAAAAAAATTGAGAAAGGTCATGTTTCTTTGGTCAGATGAAGACTGGAAAGAGATGTCCTGATTGATTCCAAAGGCTGGAATGCAGGAAAGTGCAATAAATGCACATTATCATGTATGAATCATATTTATTTCTATACTATGATTTACTCTAGATTAGCCCAAGAGTTCCATACTTGTAGGTGATGTAGGCAGATGGTTACAGGACGTATTTCTCCAGAGGGGCTAGCAGAAAAATCTGTGCTTTAATATCCCTTAGTTCCTTTTCTTCTCATCTCTCCTTGTTTGCTGCTAATCAAAAGTGTGACTTTTCTCAAGCCATGTGAACATTCTGGGAACAGCATTTTATGGTATTGCAGGGACATGCAGTGGCCACTGAAGCTACAAAAGGAAAATCTTTCTGCATTCATATAATTTGCATAATTCTTGTGACTTATTATTTAGCTAGTGGTTGTGATCATGGATTAGTGATTTCACATAGTATAGAAATGCAGAACAGAACAACTTTGGCTCTTGTGCTGCTGCAGGGTTTGTATTCTTTATTTACCATGCTGGGCAACTACATACCGTATGAGTTCATAAATAAAATGGGATTTACTTAGTAAAATGTCAGGTTTCAGTTTTCAGTACTTTTGCCATTGTGTTGCAGTTTTCTTGAGTGGTGGTTGGGCTATTTTTTTTACCTGCTTTATCAAAACTCAGTGAGATTGTCAGTTGAGACATACCCCTTTTTCAGGATGGCTTCAGTCTCAGTGAGAGTGGGAGTGGACTGTAGTCATGACCGAAGACCACCACCACTGTGTCTGGCCTCTGCCTCCCAGTGTTTCCATGAAAAGATATCTCTGCTCATGGACCATTCATTGTGCACAGGCTGAGCTGCAGAAACATTGGAGTCACTGCATAAAGTTGTTAGGGAGAAAAGAGGAAACATATTAGACTGGCCACAACCCTTGGGAGTTGATCCCAGGTTTCTGGGGTTTCAATACTGGGAAAAAAGCCACCTAAAAGTGTGATGAAAGATGTGCATCTCTGCTCCTGCCTTGTGGAGATCTGGGCACGCAGTCAGAGTAATGACTTGTGCAAAAGCGGTGTCTCTTGGTTTTTTTTCACTCTACTCTGGTGTTTTCCTTCTTTCAGGGAGCTATGAAAGTTGGTCACACAGTCCTGGACAATAGATGCTTCGTGACAGCAGCATGGATGGAAAATGGCTGAAGGGAGAGGTGAAGAAGGGTTGCATTAAAATTGTAAAAGAAATACAGCCCTTAGCGATAAGTTAGTGTAAGCACATGGTAAATAAAATCCCTGGTAGAGTAGGAATGGAGCAGCGTGCATTTTGTTTGTATAGAAAATAGACTTTCAACTCTTGTTATTTGTATACTCAGTGGCAATGGAGAGAAATGGGATGGCAAACAACAAGGCTATAAAAACTGGAATAATTTTGAAGTACAGAAAGTCAACAAGATTATGTATTTCAGGCTGCTCTATCTTACTAAATCATGTGACTCTAGTAAAGTTTCTTGCTGTTAAGGAAATTGCTTCTTGAATACATCACATCATCAAGTACTTTAGTTGAGAAAATTTATCTTATATATTTTTAAATACGATTTAACACTTGACATACTAATATTAATATGACTCCCCAGGTGTTTGAAAAAAATAACACTAGCAAGAGGGGGTGTGTGTTTTTAATAGATTTATTTTAATGCAGAATATGCATGATTATGTCATTCTTTTTAGGCAAGGTCTGTTGTTGAAGTCATGCAATATGAAGTAATACATTAAACTTGTCATAATTTTAGAATATATTTTAAAGCAAAGAGATTCTGGGCAAAAAGAATGTGTCTAAAAATATTCTTCTTACGAAATGTAGCTGAAATTGTTACGGCTTCAGTGTCTAACAAAATGAAAGTGAAGTTTTTTGCTTTTCTCCCAGTTTATTTTCCGTATTTTGTTATACTTGGAATTAAAAAAAAAACAACAAACATTTACAAATCCAATGTAATGGGTTTTAGTGGTTACTTTTTTAGTATCCCCTTAAGTGGCAAAGTATAATGATCATTGTTGAACCACGGAGTAGCAAAATGAACTCCAAACACTTGTTTAAAACTGCAGTGCTCTAGCCCTTCCTTCATCCTGAACAGTCTTATCCTTCAAATCCTCCAAAAGAAGCCACCACCTAAACTGTAACTGGATAGTAAAAGACTTACAGCTGTATCTATGCAATTAAAATATTGCTCTAGTTAGGTTTCTTCTTACTTTTAAATAAATTGCTATTTTCAAATCCCATTTCTCCATTCTCAGACTACGGATACTTTGCTTTTGCTACTGTTTTTCTGACTGGAGGTATTGGAGTATTTTTAGGTTTGAATTAATTTTACAGAACTTCAATATTTAGGCCTATACATTTTTCACCACTGAAGTCCTGAGTTAGGGAGGAGGCAGCACTAGGTAGCTGGTGGAATTTGAAACCACGATAGCACTGATACCTGAGCAGACAGGGCTGCCAAGCTGCACCATGGAAACTCAGGTTGTTGTTACCCAGAAATATCTTCTACTCCTGAACTCCAACCCCTTGTCCTTCAAAGGGCAAATCTCCACTCCTTCAACACCCTGCAACTCCAATACCCCAATTATGCAATATTAAGACATAATCACCACTGATTTGTGAGACATTCTTCCCAACCTGCTGCCTAGTGATTTTTTGGTGGGAAGTCCTATCTGATTGCAGAAGCTGGGGAATCACTGCCAGTGGATCTTGTCGACACAGTAGATGAACCCTATTACAATACTATAGTTATCACACTGATGTGGCCCCTGGTATTTGAGTTAATTTAGATACAGCTTAAGCATCTGACTGTTTCTGCGTGCTTCTCAGTGTCTATTCATCCTCCTAGCAAAATGCTTTGTTCCATCCCCAATCCAGAGAACTGGCTTAGATCTACAAAGAAGCTTCCTGTAAGATTGTTCTTGAGTTCTTCATTATGGCTTAAACCTCTTGCAGTGAGAAAACAATGTTGTAAGTGTTGTAATTAGATTACTATAGCTAGAAATCCCAGGTGATGTATTGCTGTTGTCCACTTTGACATTTACGTAGTTTTAATATTGACAAACTACCGTAGAAGAGCTCAGTTGAGAGTATTTTGCAGTCATTAATCCACTGTGCTTGGGCAAGCATTTTATCATGATTATCAGAAGGTATTTGCATGTATATAGACAAAGGTTACATAGGATCTGGCTTCTTTGCACTCAGTGGGTAATGGCTTTTCAGCTTGCTCTAAGGGAAGGGAGAACAGCTGAGATACCAGCTAGAACAATTCTAATGTTTGCCAGGGTCGGAAGTTGAACAGGAGATTTTTCCTGGAGCAGCAGGTCCTTCTGAACATTCAAGACTGGCAGTAGTTGGAAGCCCTTCTGTGCAGTACTTCACACCCCTATTTTGTCCTTTGTTTATTTCCTGACTCTTAGTATGGTTTTTTTTTGTATAATGCAGTATCTGGTCTTGTGTTCCATGTGCCTGCTTTTATTCTAAGTATCTGATTTTGGTTAAATTTTGGAAGCTGCATCATGTCCCCATTTGTCTAATAGGTCATCATGAAAGTAATGCTAAGCAAGGATCATTAACGGGGATATTGTGTAGGACGAGTGGAAAGTTATTTTTAACCACAAGACTGAAGAGCAGTCTCTTCTATCCTAGTTTCCCAAAAGACAAGAATGTCTCATTTACATTTCAAATGAGATACAGATACCGTCTGTTACCAACTTCATTCAGATTTGTGAAGAAGCCTTCAATAGATTGCTTTTGGGTGAATAAAAATATGACAGATTATTAAATATACTAACAGTAATGTTTGTTCATCTTCAATTACACTGGATTTTCAAGATATAACTTATGTGACATCGCTTGCCATATTGCAATTATTTTTTAAAATGTTTGATTTATTTTTATTTTTGCCCTTTAAAAAGAGTAAAGGGACACAGAAAACTCTTGGTATCAGAAGCCAAGAACTCTTGAATTCTGTGCTTAGTATCCCAGCTTCCCACTTGAGGTGTTTTGATGTGAGAAAGAGTAAATTTACCATGTGCAGAATATGAAGTTTATTAAAGTATCTTCTTTCTTCCTTGGAATAGTGCCCTTTTTGAGGTAACATGGAATAGTGAATTATTTTATCTTTTGTATGTTTGTGTAAAAGAAGCAGATTTTATGGCTAAAAAGTACTGTTTTGTCTATATTTATAGTCAAAAGTGAAAGTTTCACCTGTAGGAGGACAAATTCAGGTATTTATCACAACAGCTATAATTTTGTTGGAAGAACTGAGAATTCCTTGTTGGGTTGTATTTCTGGATTAGTGGCCACCAGAAGCATTTACCTATCAGATTTTTCAGGGAGCCCTTGCAAAGCAGAATTGATTGCTTGTCACAGCAGCATTTTGGCAGCATCCTGCTTTATTGCCATTCAATAGCGGCATCAGACCTCCAAGGACTACTTCAAAATGGATCCAGTTAATGCTGTAGAGAGAGTATTCCTGTCAGGTGTTGATTTGAGAGAATATGCGAGGTGGCAAGCTTAGAGAAAGACTACATGAGAGATGTGTTTGTGGTGATGTCTGACATAATTAAATACTCTAGGAGAAGAGATAAGAAAGAAATCATAGTGTTCCCATTTGGATGAGGTTGAAGGTATGATTGGTCTCCTGCAGCAAAGTTTTGCCAGTAGCAGGACATAGACATTGACAAACTGGGTAACACAATGGCTTGTGTGATGCACACCTGTGCAGCTGGTTATTTGGAAGACAGCTATAATCCATAGAATGCGAGACAAAGTGGGTATGGGCAAGGTGGCAGGTTTTAGGTCAAAGGAGATTGTAAAAAGGTGAGGGTCAGACTCTTCTCCCAAGTGAGAAGAGACAGGACAAGAAGAAATGGCCTCAAGTTGCACCAGGGAAGGTTTAGATTGGATGTCAGGAAAAATTTTTTCACCAATAGGGTTTTCAGGCATTGGAGCAGACAACCTGGGGAAGGGGTGGAATTGCCATCCCTGGAAGTATTTGAAATGTGTAGATGTGGCACTTAAAGGAATGGTTTAGTGGTAGACTTGAATGTGCTGGGCTAATAGTTTGACTTGATGATCTTTGAGGTCTTTTCCACCCTAAAGAATTTTGTGATAATGAGCTTCTGTGCCATCAGCACAGTGAGAAGAGTGTTTTATCGGCAGCAGTTTTATGTTTGAATTTTTGTCTGGATCAAGAAATGGGGTACCGTTGTTGAATGAGGATGTGCAGAGATGGTGTTTGGCTGCAATTGCTGCAGACAGATGTGCCCCACTGTGCAGTAGGCAGGCTGTGTGCTGCATCAGCCCTCAGTGCCATGAAGGAGTGTTGTGTGGTTTGCTCATTGTTGGCTCACAGGAGTGCTGAGGGCTGCTGGCTGCCCTGCATGGTGACCCAGGGGCACTGTGGGGAAGGGTCTGCAGGGCTTGGCAGGAAGCGGCGATGAGGATCCTAGTGTTTGTATTTTGTAGCGGAGGAAATCTTAAGTGGGATTTATAGCAGTGGGTGCTAAATCTAAAGATACTACAGTGGGAGAAGAGCACATGTTTCTGGAGCTGTTTTGCTGCCTCTCTGTATTACCAGTGCTAATCAGTTCTCACTGCTGATGGAGAGAGCACCAGGCTGTAGAGAGTTGGCAAAATGCTCAGCATGTGGGCATTGACATGTATAGAAACCCACAGAAGGTGATTCTACTTAGTTTTGGTTGCATTGAAGGTTTCCCTTACAGGATCCAGGCTATGACATTGATACCTAAAAAAAATCACACAAATGAATACATCAGTTAGAGTGTTTGTGAGTATAAGGATAATATCAAATCATTGTGTAGTATGAAAGCACTGAATTTGTTTGTTCATCTGCCTTCATGTGATACTGGATAGGGATGATAACAAACACAGAAGTAATGATATGCATGGAATAATGCATACAGGGTTGGAGCAGAATGTGAACTCACTGCTCCTGTCAGATGACTCAGAGCCTTAACTTCAGGAGTACTTTGTGAATATGGTCTTCATAAAGATACATTTTGTGTTTTCAGCTGCAACAAAAGTCTATATGAATATGCACATTATTTTGTATTACGGGGTCCCCAGAACCTGGGCATAGGTACATGATCTATATATCTATCTATTTGCCTATCTATCTATTTACCTATCCATCTCTACTTGACAGGAGCTTCAGAACTCTAAATAGTAGAGATCTCTTTCTTCTCAAGGGCAGGGAAGAGATTCAGATGCAAGCAAAATAATGAGTTGCCAGTCAATGTACAGTTTTCCTGTCAGTGCATATAAAAATAATACTTGTTTTGCTAGAGGTGATCTCTTTTTTTCAAGTAGAAAGGGTGGAGGAACTTAACATATATTTTACATTTATTGTCAGGGGTGTATGATTACAGGGAAGAACTGAAAGTAACAACAGAGAGAAGTGTCTTCTTTAAATGTGAAAAAAATGATTATGTAAATGGTATTTGGGTAATGCAGTTTCTTCCCCCATACTGACACTTCAAAGAGCTACAGCAGCACTTTAGGATAAATGGGAAGAAGCAGGCACATAGTCAGATCTTCCTCTGCCCACTGTCCCTTGCTTTAGTGTTTCTAAATGTTCATTTGAATACTTCTGAGTTCTCATTCTTATCACTGAACAAATCTAAATCCAGTCCAGGAAATACTATCAAGATAGCACATCAGAAATCAATCTAGAAACATCCTAATAGTTATGCTGCTGTGAAATCAATGTAATGTAGACTAGAATAATATTTTGCATGTCTTTTAGTTATGTTTGGTTAGTTGATTTACCCATGTGAAAGAACTAATGCTTAGCAAAGTCTTGCTGATGATAAGACTATTTTAGAACTCTTTATGAATAATTCAGTAACATAATTTTATTTCAGTCTGAGTGATTGATAATTGCTAATTTTTCCCTCAAACTCTTATATTATCAATATACAGAAATGTACATTTTTTTATGGACAAATACTGCTATGCTGCCTTACATAACTGTGGCTGAATTGCTGCAGAAGTGACAGTGTCTGATGCAGGAGGAAAGCAGCTGATGTTCCAGATGCTAATCTGAGTGTATGTTTGTGGTTTATATAAAAGTGTTTCAAAAGCTCTGGATCAGGAGTTTCAAAGCATTCCTGCTTGAATGCTTCATCTGGCAACAGCAGCAGCACCTCTAGGAACTTGAGAGTGTTTATGTGCCATTTGCTGTTTGGGAACCCTTGTTCTGGATTTGTCAGGAGTTCAGCGGATGAGAAATTAAGAGTGAACACTCATATTTGTATTTCATACTCATGTTCTCATTGGGGGAATACACCTGCCCTTGTTCTTTGCCACTTAAAAAATAAAGTATATAGCACCTATTAAAAAAAAAATTAAAAATAGTATCAGAAAAAAGAAACCTGTCAGAGCTTTCAGTAATTCTAAAATAGCTAGAAACCTGAAACACTAGGTGTATTCTAATGTAACACTAGGTGTAACACAGAATTTTCCACTGTCCATAAGTCCTGTTTCATTTAAAGTGTGGGATGTTGCTTTTCCCATATTTCCCAATTGTGTTTACTGCTCCCTCTGCCACTACAATCATGATAGATTAGCATCACATCCTCCCATCTTTTTATCCTAATAGCCTCTGTCAGGTGCAACTGCATGTTTTCAAATTGAAAATATCTACCTATGTATATAGATATGTAATGTCTAGATAGTTTCTAGATGGCTAGAGAGTTGTCTGAAAGAGTAAAATATAACCTCTGTCTGCCAGGTATCTTTAATATTCTCAGACTTCTTTCTCTGCTTTGTTGGGATATTTTGCATTCATCTCTTAGGGTGTTGGGAAAAATTCCTGGTTCCCTTTCTCATGGCCACTGTTACCTGAGGCAGTGTCAGAAGTCGAGGCTTTGCAATTGCTCTTTAGCTACTGGATGCTATTGGAAACCTCTTGTATCAGAGAGAGCTTGCTGGTTTACAGTTTTTAAGTAAAAGTAGCATCCTGACATCACAGAATTGATCAGAATTCCTGAGTCATTCCTAGGTTCTAAAGTTCATCACAAGTGAGCCAGTAGTATTTATTTTAGGAAAAAAGAAACAACCCTCAAACTAGACAGAAATTACGACACTCGGTGAGAACCAGGCGTTTTTCTGGATTTGTCCTCTGTAGCTGCTCCCTTGTATCACCCAGTTATGTCTGTGTGAGCAGCACATACTATTATAGCATAATGTGTTTTATGGATGATAACTTTTATCCATGCATCTACTTGATTATTTTATCTATTGATAAAAAGTACTAAACAGAACAATTCGAAAAATTCTTTGTACTGTGTGGTGTATTGAGTTTCCTGTTTTAGGACAGGTGACATTTTCTTACAGATAACTTGGTCAGTAATGAAAAACAGGACTGCCAAGGAATTATTTATTCAATAGCCAAATTTTATCTTAAAAAATGCAGAGAGAAAGTGGCAGTTGCTGGTTGCTAAGTCTGAAGGTTAAACAATTGTTCTGTCTGACATTTCTGACTGATTTTAAATATCAGCTTTTAGAGGAAAGCAGGACTGCAGATATCATTTGAAGCTGATTTTAGAATGCCAGCCTTAAAGTAGAGTTGTTCCCAGGCACTTCTGTGAGGTTTTTGTGCATTCAGAGACTTGAATTGTTTAAAGAAATCATATGGGTCATTGATTTACCTGAATTTATGTATGTTCTTTCATAAAACAGAGATGAAATCTCTCTTAAGATAGTAGCCTACCCGTCTTCCAAACCCCAACCCACTAAGAACTGAACTCTGTAACAAAAGACCAGTGTAAAATACGATTGACTTTGAAGTAGGTATTTTTTTACTTTGTATTTAAATTCATGTTGCATGAGCACTGAAGAACAGACACCAAGTGTGTTTAGACTGATATACTGTTGTAGCTTTGTTAAGTGAATACCATACTGGAAAGTGCTCAACTAGAAATGAAAGTCATTAGTCTTGAAAACAGGGTCAGTGAAAGAAGTTATGCCAACAGCAAACATTTATGAGAGACAGGCATCTTCTCATTCACCGTGGGCAGCAGCAGCCCAGACAGCAAAATAAACAGAGGGAACTGTGTTAGTGCTTCATGTGTGCCTGGATGACTGACTCTGTTGCTAGTATATATTGATTTAAATCTAGAGGATGTCGAGGGAAGAAAAAACAACCAGGACTGATGATAAGACTATTTTAGAACTCTTTATGAATAATTCAGTAACATAATTTTATTTCAATCTGAGTGATTGATAATTGCTAATTTTTCCCTCAAACTCTTATATTATCAATATACAGAAATGTACATTTTTTTATGGACAAATACTGCTATGCCTCTTCTTGCTTGAGTTTATGTATAATTAGCATAGCTTTTGATCCTTGCATAAAGAGTAGAAGATTACTTGTGCATAGGTCTTTGCAAAAACCGGGAATGGGCTGAGCAGAGTTTAAACCATTTAAATATGATCTCAATGTTACTTTCCCATATGTAATCAGCTTCTGAAGTTGCTAGGGGACGTTTCACCGTTGGGAATGAATTTGGTCTGTGCAATTGCCAATAGGTGAGTAATGGCTTCATGAGATAAACCATCCCTATAAATATATTGCCTGTACGGTAGAGATGTCTGGGAGCTTTCTGCAAAGCACTAGATCTTCCTGTTCTCCTAGGGAAGCCTATAAAAGAGTCTCTCGTTTCAAAACAATTATTATCTTGCAAAATAATTCAAAATGGCTTTTGAAGAGAATAGTCTCATGAAATTTCATGTATAAATCTATAGTTTCTTCATTCATTTGCAGGGTAAAATAAGGGATAAGAGAAAAACTGGTTTTCCCTGCTGTTCATAGAATCATCTCAAGATGAATTACTTAACAGAAAACAATCCTTTTTGCCCGATTCCATAATTGTGAATTCAGTCAAAGAATAGAGCTTTTGCTTGTCTTAGGAGAAGACAGAGCTAGGTGTTACAGATTTTTGTTATCTCTTTTTTGTCAATGTTGAAGAATAAGTGGTACATAGCATCAGTCCTACTGAGAAAGGTTGTGATCACAAGTAACACTAGTAATGGAAGGGAAGTAGAAATGTAGCAGTACCATATTGTTCTTAAGGATATCCTTGCTTGAATTGTGCTGAAAATGGGTTTTTAATATTTTCAGTGGATGTGGAATTATTTTTTTTCCAGATTTGGGTGGAATAAATTGGTACTTTTGATGAGCAGCTGCCTTTTGAAGATGAGAGGAAGACTGGTTTCTGACTGATGTTTTTACTGCTGACAAGAAGTTTAAGTAGGAGGTTTCATATTGTTAAACCTAGGCAAGAGGATGTAATCTTTTCTGTATGGTCTGCAAGGTACTTAAAAATAATACTGCTGCATATGTTCCTGCTACTAATGTTCCTGGCTAGATGGTATGGTATGGTATGGCTGGCTGCAGGTGTGTTAGCTGCTTGATCGTCTGCCTTGGAGATGAGCTATCATCTTTTCTTGTCCCTCAAACTCTTTCCCTCCTGTGTGGCCTCCTGGGCCCTCCTGTGTTTGAAACATTTCATAAACTGTTTCATCTTAGGGAAGTCAGAGTTTCATTTTTACAGCAGGTTGTCTACCAGCAGGTTAGCAGTATTATATAGTTCAGATTGTTAAAAGCTCTTTTGAGGCTACTTTCCCTGTTTCGGACAAATGACTGACCATTATGACGTTGCCTAACAGTTTCTTAAGTGGTCTTCGCTGTTTCTATTCTTAAGCAAGAAGAAAGTCTCAGAGAAAGAGAGAGAGACAGAGAAAGCAAGTCAGCTTTTGTATCTTTTAGGTCTGAGAGACTGTATCTTGTTTACTCTGTGTGGCATGCCTGGTAGATCTAATACCCGCGACTGAGTCCTGGTCAAATGGCATGTTTTGATGACGCCTGGGGGCATAGTGTTCTTTCCACATTGCCATTTCCTATGGAAGGAAATTCAGACATGGAGAAGAGGAAAACTCTGTCCTCTACCAGGAGGAATTGATTTGTCTTCCTAGGTAGGGTGTGAAGGCTCTGGGGTCACATCTCTTCCACTCAGCAGAGTGACTTTCACACAGATGTTAACACAGTAAAAACAGTAGCTGTTTTTCCAGATAGGCTGTTTGAGCTCTGTCGTCAGAGTTCATAGTGTAAACTGAGAAGTCACTTTCAGAAGTAGGGAGATACTACTTTCCTTCAGTAGAACATAGCATGATAGAGGGAAAAAAAAGCCCTCATGATTTGGAATATTTACGATGTTGGGGAGAAATGTGAAACACAAGTGGGAAAAGGGTGTGGAGTTTTTTACAGATAAATAAATGAAGTAAAAGGCAAATTTAGAAGAAGGAGAGAATGTAAGTCTTTTTTATTTTTGTGTTTTGGGATTCTCAGTAAGAGAGCCACATACTCTAGCATCAGACAGTGCTAGCTTTCACCTAAGAAAAATAAATTTCTGGCCTTGATGAGCTAAGATAGTACAAGGTATAATCTTCATGTGAGTAAACCAGAAATTGGAGAAACTAATCTTTTTCTGTCTGAAGCAAAGCCAATATGAATTTTTTTATTGGTTGGTTTTTCTTTGTTTTCTGGGCTTTGTTGTTGTTGTTGTTGTGACTGCCTGAGAAACAGCACAGCCATAGGAGAACAGTACAGCAATAGGAGATAAACTTTATCTTTGATTTGGCAGCAGAAAGATTTGTATGAACAGTGCTGAGCCTCAAGATGCAAGGACACTTCAATAACACACTTGGGAAAGGACAGTTGAGAAGTAATCAGGATTTGCAAAAAGAGCCTGGTCTTTTGATGAGAAAAACCAATTTCCAACCCCCCCCCCAACAACTGGAACCATTTTCCCTTCTAAATGAAGTTTCACCCACTTTGAGAACTCTTTTTTCAAAGGACAGACTTACTAAGCATACTAGTACAACTGGACTGCCACACAGGGAAAACTGTTAGTTGGATGGATGAAAGGCCCTACCTGGCAAATGATCAACTATAATATGCCATTGCATTGTTTATCCTTTCCCCACCTTTCATGAAACAGTGCAAAAGAATTGCATCAGGAAGAGAAGATTATGGCATGCAACGTGTTTAACCAAACTCCACAGTATTTAGTGATTTGTCTTTACTTCAGAAGTAAATCAACACAGACTTTTTCTTGATTGCCATAAGTTCTAGGTAAGATCTTGTCTCAGGAGTGGAATTTAGAGGAATATTTGCATTGGAATGAATTTGGTTTTGGTAGAGATGAATAGAGAACTTGCTGGTAGAATGAGTAATCCTGAATGCTGCGTCTTGGCTCCTTGTTCCTAGAAGATATATATGGAAGACAGCAGTCTGAAAATGAAGGCTCAGTAGAATTTTGCATCGAATTAGCACTCTTTCTTTGAGGAAAATTACAGTGAAGTTTCATTAACCTATAGGACTACTGCAATACCTTGATACTTGTGTTAAGAAAGCATTTTACTGGACTTGCACAACTTGATCCTACTTGCATATCAGTAGTGTATCAGCTGCGCTAGTGTCAGTAGCGTTAGAAATGCAAGCATTCACAAAGTTAGCATAAATAACAAAAAAATTTGGATTGTCCAGAGGATCTTCTTCACTTTAGTGAGCAGTGTCTTCTCTCAACAGTACAAATGCACTGTAATATTCTTGCTATTCTCACAGATGATTTCCATGGAAAGGCAGTTTTGGGTAATTGTCTGCTAGTTTTCTTTACATATATTAGTTTGGAAATGTGCTATGGAAGAGCACTGAGGGCTACAGGACATAAGTTTTATACAGCTGCTGCTGCTGAAATGTAAACACACCACTGAACTGGCAGCATTTGGGATGCTGCTGCTCTTACTCCCTTTGAGGAATGAATATGATTGCATTCATGAAGGTGGAGTGATGACCTTCAAGACTGTTTTGCTCTCCTCCTGACTTCTCTGTTGCCTCCTTAATGCTCTTTATGTCTCCAGACATCTAGTCTTGCAGTTTTTATAGAGGGGGTGTTTTTTCTGCACAGCTCCAACCTGGGGTTTTAACAGGGCTTCTGTATTATTTAGGCTTGCTAGTATGTCAGAAAGTAGACAAAACAGACTAGAAATGCTGTAGCAGTGGCTTCTTGTCACTGTTCTCATTCTTGTCTCAGAAAAACTGGAAAATGGGGTCTTAAAGGAAGACAAGAAAGAGAAAAAGATATTTTGATTTGTTTAAGCAGTATAGCCACTCAAAGTGAAATTTTTGACCAATAGGACACTATAACACCTGTCTAAAATAAGCCTTTGGAGAAATAAATTACAGTGAAATGGTTTAAATGAGAACGGGAAAGAAACCACATTATGTGCTGCTGGTAACTAATCATACTGTAGTGTGTAATTTCTCTGGAAGTATTTTTAATTGCACCAAATGACCTGGTATTCTGAGATCAGTGTCTTTGTTTATCCTTGCTTCACAAATAAAAAAAGGGAAATAAATATAGAAAAGAATTGAGAAAGGTATAACGGAGAGAAGGCTGAAGACCTGAATTTACTCTTCCTAGAGAATTTCAGTGAACCTTTCTAAGATTACTACCTTACATTAATTCTTCAGAGTCAAAAACAACTTCAAGATTTCAAGGGTTGGAGTATAAATGAAAATTCACATATCAAAGTGCAAATCTGAAGTGATTTAAAAGTTTTTGTAAAAAAAATTCGATTTCATAGAGGATAATTAAAAGGAGAATTGTTTTAATAAAAACAGAATCTGTTTGCGCCCTTTGTTTGACATATAGGCTAGCATTTCACGAACATATAATTATTGAGTGGAGACATGGGTCCAGATTTAAAGTGGACACTTTAAATCAAAAAGCTATTTACTATCTCCGTTAAAAACTAGTGACCATTCATTTACACATTTAATAAAAGGAAAATAACTAACACATCAATTGGTAGCTAAGGAAACGACCTGAAATGTGAGACAGTTTTCTGGCAGTCCATTAATTATTATTTTTCCATAACCTCCCCAGAGGACGGAACTAATGACATATCAGGAGGTATGAAGTGTTTTATTTCTAAGGTCAGTGGACCTACTTATTTGTCTAAGGGAAGTGCTTAAAGCAGCACATTTTAGTTTCTCCAAGGGAAGCCTTTAAAGGAACAAAGCCATTAAAAAACCCCAAACAATAAAATTGGAAATTATTTTCTTAGTTTATTATTGATGTAATCAAATGGACTTAGTTTTGTAAACAATGGAATTTTTATTTGGAATTTCATTTCCTTATTTACTAAGATAAAAGAAAAAGTTGAAAGTTCATTCAACTTTTGCTTGTTTTAGTGGCTCATTTCAGAGTCTCTGGATAAGTAAGGTCACATTGATAGAGTATTTCACCTTGAAAAGTCAAAACATTTTTTTAAGTTTGTTTCTACAGCTTTAGTGTGTACTCGTTATAATTACTAAACTACATGACTGAGAACTGTGTCTTTGCCATTGTTGGTGGTTGTGCTTAGCTTTACTTAGTCTTTTCTTAACACTGGTGTGCTAGTTGTATATATTTCTGCTCTGTAAATCTGTAGTATGGGATTTCCGTTATGGAATTGCTTCTCTGGGAGTGAGACTTGCTCACATGATCCAGCAGGAGGAGCTTTTTGTTATGAAGGGGAAACAAGTACATCCAGAGCCCAGGAACCTCAGTGGAGTGCAGCTGGCACGCACACTTTGGCCTGCCCAGCGCTTATTCATTTTTAAGCTTTTCTGCAATTAGAATCACTGAAAAGGGGGAAGTAGAATGTTCCAAAATACTGTTTTTTAATAATTTTTCTTTAATTAGTGCTATGAATATGCTGTGGTTTTTGTTTTCTTTCTTTAACCTCAAGATTAAATTGTTATTACTCTTTGTTTTCCATTTCTGGCCTTAATAGATGGCTTTGCGTCCTGTTTAGATTTCATTTCACTGCACTCTGCCAATATGTGCAGAGGTATCTATGTTGCAGTTTGTTTAGAAGAGTAGGCATTTTTTGTGATAAACAGTTCTTCTGCCTAGTACTGACAGCATCGAAATTCTAATAGTTTGTGTGGGGAAGTGCTTGTGAAGGTTTAACCAGCTTACTTAGAAATAAATTCAAACATTAGCAGAGGTATAGACTCTTGTAAATATATGTATTTGCACTTTTAATTATTTATGAATCAGAATGGTTATATATAAATGATGTTGGAAGACTTTTTTTTTACAAGCAGCAAGCTAAAACTCCAAAAAGAGTGTTCTGGGGAAGTGTGTGGGGCATATGTGGCAGGGGTTGGTAGTGGGGGCTGCAGGGTGCCCTGTGCTGGTCACGGTGGGGTCCAGTTAGCTCTGAAACCAGTGTGAGCACCCTATTGTGTGCCAGCCACCACAGCCTGCAGTACCTCTGTGGTGGCTGCAAGGGAAGGGGCAGGCAGCAAGATGCTCTTGGGGACATACGGGGAGGGAGAGGCTGCTGCTGAGACATATGACTGGAGGTGTCCACTTGGAAGGAGGCACTCCATCCAGTATGGACATCCTTCTGAAACAGATTCATAGAATGGTTCGGTTTGGAAGGGACCCTGAAGATCATTTAGTTCCAGCCCCCCTGCCATGGGCAGAGACACCTTCCACTAGATAGGGTGGATCAAAGTCCCATCCACCCTGGCCTTGAATACTTCCAGGGATGTGCCATCCACAGCTTCTCTGGGCAACGTGTTTCAGTGTCTCACCACACTCACAGTAAAGAATTTTCTAATATCTATTCTAAATCTACCCTCTGTCAGTTTAAAAAGAGGCTGTGGCCGTCAGTGAGCCATGTTGGGGCATGGATACCTGTGATCCATGGGTGGCCCGTGCTAGGGCAGGGCTTAGCACTTAGCTGGCTTGTACCCAAAGCAGTGATCATAAGCTGGTGTTAGCTAGCAATGGATTAAGTAAAAATTTCACAAGTGGAGAACATTTTACCTGCAACAAAATTTAAGAAAAAGAGCTTAGAAACATAGGTAGCTAAGGTCCAACATGCTGCCATTGAAAGCACGTATATTTCTCTTCGCATTGACTTTGTCATAGTCCATTAACATTGCCGCTATTTCCCAGTTAACCTACTTTCTTCCATTTTCTGCACGTTATTTCACTTTCTTTGCCCAAGCTTGTGGCTTTTCTCTTTTTTTTTGAGACAGAATTAACTGGGGGTTTTATCCATCTTTGTACTGCTACCAGGCAATCAAAGCCTCCAATTTCCCCCTAAATCTCAAACCAAATAGACAGTAGGAAAGACAAAGGCTTGATGGCATCATGAAGGATGAACAGCACCTGGGATCCTATCTGCTTTGGAGGCTTGGGATCTTAGCTATCTCTGTAATTATTTTTATGACATAGACATTTAGGAATAGAAGGTAGAGTATTTGGGAATAGAAAGTGTATTTTTTTATACTGAACATCGTAGTCCTTCATACCCTTATACTGAAAATGCAAAATGTTCTTTATGTGTAGAATAACATACCCAAACTAAAAATAGTTACTGATTATCCTTTGAAAAGTGAAAGTCTTTTTTTCTTATTACCAATCAAAACTTGTGTCTGTCCACAGTAGGATCAAGTGTATTGCACCTTTGAACTGTGACAGTAAATATTGGTAACCCATCTTAGGTAGCTGCGTAAGAGCTATAAAAATTGTCGGTTCTTTTCAATTTAAAACTTCCACTCCTGGTAGCATATGCAGAATACATGGAATATATTTAAGGTACTTTTCTGCACAGCATGTGAAATACTGCGATACAGATGAAACGATGTAATATTATAAGTTACCTGATCCATGTAGAGACATTGCCTTGATCTGGGTGGATAACTGGAAGCTTTTACAGCTCTGTAGCCTGCCTGTCAGTCTTCACATTAGAAATGGTACTGATGCTTCTCAGTCTCTTGGCGGATCATCAGTTATTCTTTTGGTTAGGTGAAACTTGCATGTTTGGTTCAGTAATTGTTTCCAAACTGAAATAGGAAGAGGTGTGAGAAGAGAAAATAGAAAATAAAGCATAAAGAAAATGTTAGTTCTGTAGAAACCTATGTAGTGTTCATTTATTCCAGTGCCTAAGTCTGTGAGCCTAAGGTAAAAGTACAGGAGAAAGATAAGTGGTTTTAAGAAAAAAAACACTGCACCATATTGCAAAAGAAGAGCTTTCTTGATAAAATTACATGCAGACTAATGTGTGCTGTGATTTCTCATTCTTTTTAGACATATAACTTAATTTTCTTCCATCCAATAATATTTTAATATAAAAGTTTTTGTATCTGTTCCTCTAGGTATTTGAATTCTGAAGATCTGGGGAGTTGTGCCTCTCCTAGCTGCAGTTTCACTTTATTTATGATTTCTCCAAGAGTTTTTTTTTAGGTATTGCCCAGCTACTGAAATTAATTACATGAAGATAGTAAAATATTCAAAGTCAATGAAACAAAAAAAGGTGAAAGTTTAGAAATTTTAGTTTCACTTCCTGAATCCAAATCAGTTCTTAATTTTTCCAACTTGATTCTGCTCTCATAATATTGTATATCAAAATTAACTCTCATACTATCAATTAGTATAACCAGCTAAGTGAGAACAGAAGTAAGCTCGTACTTTTTTCCTCCCCAACAAGATTTACTCTTCTGTTTTTTTTTTTTTTTTTTGTGTAAAAGTAAATCATGGAATAAAAAGCATTGTTATTTAATGAAGAGTGGCAACTATAGGATGTAAAATGTCTATCATTTTAAGATAGGTCAAGCTTGTAAAACAGCTTGACTATAAATTTTCAAAGGGCATGACAGATTTGGCTTTTCACGCATGAGGATGGAAAGGGACTTTGAACTCTTTCATTCTCAACATTTCCTAGTCAATCCCATCTGGATTAAATTGTGTCTTTTTCCCCCCATGTTATCTAGTATGGAAACATCTGTCAGAGTGTGGCGGCAGCAGAAGAATGGTGCCTTTTTTTTCCCTTTCTGTGAGATTTCTGCTGTCAGAAGAGTCAAGTTGCTGTACTCTTTTTTTAGTGTTTGATAAAGATACGTTGACTCTGGAGGGCATTGTTTTTGACAAACAAACCCAGACTTTCATGTTGATAACATTTAAGAAGAGGAAGGAAATTACTGATAAAGAAGTACACTGTTTCTATAATTTTACATGATAAAAAGGGAACGCTGGTGTATTCCAGTAACATTGTCAGGAGTGAGAAGAACCAGAAAATTTAGTTCTTTAGGCCATGAATCTCCAGGATGCAGTCTGAGGGGAAATCTTTGCATACATGTGTAGTAACATCTCTAGACTTTGTACTGCTAGGCTATGATGCCAGGGACTGGGAGGGGTTTCCTACTTGAAGAATTTGTGTGTTGGTGTATAGAAGAGAACATAGTGTCTCATATGAAGATGTAAATGAAAATCCAGTCTAGAAAAGAAGCATTTGCATGGCTTTTATATACACTAAAAACACCTTAAGAATAAAAGTTATATTATCTGTGGTAAAAAAGAAAATTGTGATACAATAATAATGTCACCTAAAAATAGGTGAGGGGGATCCATAAATTATCTTTTTATGCATGTTCTGTAGAGTAATGACAAATATTGCCTGTCTTGTAGTTAATCTCTTTTCATGTAAGCAATGATTGTGAAAGGGGCCACAGAAAGCGCCACTTTTTATAGTGGTCTGTTTTTAAGTTTTATTTCTATCATCTTTGATTCATGCTTCTTTCCATTTTTAGCTAAAGCTTTCACTAAACTATTCATTTACAAAAAAGCTGCTTTTAGAGGTGGACTGGGTGTAGAATGAAATTTGTCAATTAGTGCTTCAAAGTGTAGAAAATTGCATCTCTGAGTTGTGGAGTTCTACTTCAGACTTCTCCTGTCATACTGCTGAAATAATCACAGTATCTGTAAGATGTGTATAATTAGATGTTGTAATGGGAGTTCAGAAGTACTTTTATAAATGTTTAGAAGTATGAATATGGGAATACTGAAGTCTTGTGATACCTGATATCCTCTGTTTCCCTTTCTTGGTAAGGACTGATATAGCTCTTTCAGTTGCTATTAAGGCGTAGTGGCATACGCAGTCTTATTTCAAGTAAAATGATATTTATCTAATCAGGATTAGACTCCTTGGAGCTAAATCATGTTCCTGACATAGTTATGCTCCACCTTAAAATGTAGCATCTATATAGTTGGGAGATACTTCAGTATCAATGGATTTGAACATTGAGTGTATTAAAATTAATGATTCCCTGTCACCTGCATGGCATTTTGGTGCAGCTGTGTTGCTTTCATTTATGTCCTTAGCATGAAAAAAGCAGATGTGAAATATGATTCTTGATGCAAGGGAATAGATTAAATAAACTGAATTATCTTCATAAGTACTCCAAGCTTGCTAGAAGACTCTAGGAGGCAAAGTCATTGCTCATGTGTTTCTGAAGTCATCGTATGTGCTTATCATCAGAAGACATCTTTTCCATACAAACTCCAGCTGATCCAATTTTCACGCATTTTGTCTAGCGTGACACTTCTTACATTCTTTGGAGTTGTACTGAGCACTGTGAGAGTGTGATTCAGTATCTCATTTTTACCAAAAGGATTACCACTTTGGCAGGGATAGTATTTGCCAGTAACCTACAAATCACTTGTAACTCTCCTGATTTAAATAATTGTAAAATAAGCAATTTGTTTATGAATTAGGAAAACAGAAAGCTACTAAGGTGCAAATGTTTTTGAGATAGTATGCAGCAAGTAAAGTAAAATCATGCTTAGGTTGAGTTATCCTTAGGTCAACCCTAAAGCTTCTCTCATTTTGTCTAGTTGTTTGCAACATCTATGTAATTGTGTAGCATCATGTTCTTATGCACAGGAAACCTGTTCTTACGCAAACTCTAAATTTTTATTGATGCAACAGAAATTTGATCTGGATGCCTGTGTTTTCTTTATACACGATCAGGCCTGTGGTTCTGTTCAGATTCACATAATTGTCCTTTTTTCTTGCCTGGATAAAGGTGTTCCTAAATGATGGCAGAGAGTGTTATTGAGTCCCCTCGCACTGGACTGTTCAAAGACCCAGTGCTGTGTTAAATTATTAACCTACAAATTGCCAGCCTAATGTGAAGTGAAACACTTTCTTTCACTGGTAATGGCAGTGTTCATGCTCTGTGTACAATCTTTTCAGTCTTGGAATCTTGCATTGTATGTTACAGCAAGATTGACAAGCTACAGCTGTATCCAGTCATTCAAGTGGAATTAATACCTGTGGCTTACTGGTGTATCGTAGACGCAATGATCATCAGTCTCTTTGCTGACCTTTAACCTGCCACTGCAATAGTGGCAGACAATTGGCATGATAAAGGGTAGAAGAAAAAATATATCCTGTAGCTTCCAAGTAGTCCTTCTCTTTTTTTTTTTTCCATCTGAGAAAACACAGCTAAACAGAGGAAACATTTCCCCCTGACTTAAATGAAACTTTCTTCTTGATGGGTTTTTTAAGATTCTTCTCTACCACTGACCAGGCAGCTGTGAATCCCTTCAGAGAGAAGGAACGAGGCAGCTTAATAAGAGTGTGTGTTGGTATAGATTTGTTGATGAAGGTAGTGTGTTAATCCTATGGATAGGCTCTTTGGGAGGAAAAATGCAGGCTGCAGGACTGATGTTTAGTTTAAACTTTAATTTATTTCTCTGGTTTATTTAAATGCTCAGGGCTTTGAACTGAAAGTGTGCATGGCATGGAGTTTTTTTTTTCATGGTTGTTTGTTTGTTGTGGTTTTTTCATTTATTTTGTTAGCACTAAGATTAGCAAAGACTTTGGATTTGATATAGAGCACTTACTTGGAGTTAGCCCATCTCCTCAGAAATATATTGAGGATATCGTCTTACTCTTCTGCATGCCATGCATGGTTTCCATTGGTTTCTATAGTGTGGTCCACAAACATGGATTAGGAGGTAGCATTTAGCCATATCTGTTAATGTGGATGTCTGTCTGTTTCCATCATTTTCTGCGCATGTGAACAATCAGATAGTAAAAAAGAAGATCATTACTGTATTGTTGAAATAACTACAAACACATATGTATTTCAGATTTCTGTTGGAGTCTCTCTATCATTGGATTCCCAACAGTATCTGCAAATTCTTGCCTTTATTTACTTGCTGTTTTTTTCAGGGGCAAAGTTAAAGAGATTCTATAAAAAGACTGTGTCATGATTTAGGCAGAATGTGACCATTTATTTTTTAACAGTTTGTGACTCATAATTTTAGCAGATTTTTTCTTCTACTTTTGTCTGTTACAGAAACCTGACTGGATTTTGGGGTCTGGCTTCAATAGTGACTTGGGTTTTGATATGGCAATAAAGAGATTTTAAAGTATTCCTCTTGTTTTAGGGAAATTGCTTTGTTCTGTTCACTTGCAAAATTGAATGTCATTATTGACAATACAAATCCTATTTTCCTGCTTTAAGAAAAAGAACAGTGTGGGGTTTTATGTTATATTTCACTGTCTGTTATCTCTTTTAATTAACTCGTCACACTACAAAAACACATACCATTTGCTGTAGACAATGATAACTTCATTTGAGATTTGTGCCCATTTTATGAAGTAATTTGACCATTATCTGTCTTTGAAACCAATCAGGAGATTGGACTGTATGATTTCCAAAGGTGCATTCCAACCTTAATTTACTCTGAATCTATTAAGTAAGGAAATATGATAAATAATTCACTGTTCAATTCAGATAAATTTTCTTGTTATCTGTGTGGTATATACTACCTAGACACATTTTACTGTAAAAAAGGTACTATTTTGATTTCTTTGAAAGTTGGGTCATGCTTTCTGAGATTTTGAGTATGCTGTTTTTTACCTTTGGGAACCCAGACTTCCATACAAATTGTTCCACTGAAAACTTTTGAGGAGAAAAAGCTTTGTGGTGTGAAATGTGAGAAATGGTAGGTGTGATACAACACAGTCTTTTCAGCAAGCAATGGCGGAATCTTCTGCAAAATAACATGTAAATTAATTGTTGACTAAATATAATATTTGCAGTACAGTGAAACATAAAATCCCATGTTTGTTAAAACAGANTAGTCAAAATTACTTTAAATTTTACGTAATACTATTTTAAACACAGATGTTACATGAAAGTAATACCAATCTCTATTTACTTATATACTGTCATAACCAGTATATTTTTCATTTCCGTAACAAAGTGTATGTGTGTATGTATGTGTGAAGTTCATCTAAAATTTCTCAGTTACAAAGACATTATCTATATTACCTACTGTATTTGATTGATTTCCACATTGCTATAGTCTCATTTCAAAAGAAATCCACAAAATGCTTTGGAGAGCAAATCCCTGCTGAATTATGACAACAAGGTTTGGATTTAGGAGGAAAAGAAGCTCATTAAAAAAACTGGGCTGAGAAGATCATTTCACCTTGAACAGTACACAGGCAGGCAATAAGAAAAGTTTGGGGTGACTGTGCTAATGGTGAATCTGCTTGTATGTCAGGTTAAATTCAAGCCTTAATATAATTTCTGTGTAACTACTCTCTGGTCTAATCTTCTTTCTCTTTTCAGTCTTTAGGTAAAACAGGTTAAACCTCTGACAGATCTCAGGTGAAGGCCTATCTTTTTTACCAAAACAAGTTGAATTTCTATGAATTATCGTGAAATTGTTTTACCCACTTTTTTTCCCCTTGAATTTCAATTGAAATTAAATCCCTGTAAGAGAATTAACAGCTTTGATCTATATCTATGAATCTAGTAGAGATCAGTGTTCCCAAAAAAGGCAGTTTGAAAAATGGGGTAGTGGGAAATAAATATCCTCTCCCTCTTTCTGTTTTACTTGGAAGAGCGTTGTGAGTAAAATACATGGAATTTTGCATGTTAAAACTAGAGAAGAGGTGATGATCATCATTTTTATTGCCTTTATCATTACGAGGTTTGGTACCAACCTGTGCATCCCACACCTGTGCCTTTTGCCCTACCAGAAGATTTACCTGGAGTGAAAGGGGAAAGGAAACCTCAACTGCCTCTTTCACAACATCACTACACCCTTCCTAAGTAATCAGCATTCAGGTTGCTAGCACTGGTGGTCACCAGTGTTCATGTAAAGGTTGTCATCTTACCAAAATCTGTCTGCTTTCTGAAGTTAGAAATCATTTGGTGGTTTTCAAAAGTTGAGGGGAAAACAATGTTGGCTAAAAGATGTTTGGAGAAGTTCATATGCACAAGATTTATTGGCAGGGTTTGTAGCTGATGGCATGCGTTGACTCTAGTGGTGAAGAAACAGAAGCAAGATAGGAAAGAGAGAGAAAAGGGAAAAGACAAACTCTCCCCAGGGCCAGCTGGGAGGAGAAGCATCAGGGGCACTCATATAATCATTCTTTCCTGTGTGTTCCTTCTAGTCCGGTAGATGGTTTTCCCTGTAATACTTTTCCCATAGTGACTATATGGTTCTCTTCAGGACCTGTTTAGACTCCCAGATGATCATTCCTGCATGGGGTACTGTTATAGCTGATGGGAACATGATTTTTGTCAGCAGCTGCTAAGCTGTCTGCAGGCTTTTTATAGGGTTCCCTAATGTAAATCAAAACCTGCAGCTGAAGAGAGA
>WEIV01025718.1:81052-92451 GCA_013390005.1 Calyptomena viridis
GGACAATGTATTTGCTCACTCTCATACTTTCCAGTTGCCTCATCACTGAAAATACCAAAGGCATGGCTTCTTGTCATCTGATCTGGTTAGAGTCTCAAATCATTGCAAACAGATGCCATTGTTTGGCTTCACGAGGTTGTCTTTCTGCTTGCAGGCACTTATCAGCATTGTAACAGAACAAATCTGTCTTCTTGACTGTTAGACTATAATGTGTTTGAAACAAGGGTAGTAAGATACAGCTGAAGAAACAGAAATAAGTGAGGAAGAGAATGATAGTAAAAACAGGAATTACAGTGTGAACTAATTTCTTTCTTTTCTGAGTGAGTTCGGAAATAATCTCAAATCTGCTAGATATGATGGTAGCTCAGTCTGTTCATACTGTAACAAGTATTATTATGGATCACTGAGTTGCTGCTGATCTTTCTTGGGTCAGTCCTTCCAGATCCCATGTCCCTCTTACTCATCCCATCTATTGAAAGAAAAGATTCTGTGATATAGAAAGCAATCCCGCAGTAGACAACGTGCAATCAGATTATATCTTGATTATTTCAAATACGAGTTTTCCTTCCTTTTCTGGAGTCTTTCATCTTACTATCAAATTAATATGTGACTTTAGGACCACATTTGAAGGTGTGTTATTGCACAGTTATTTTAAAATGTCTGTTTTAGTGCAATCGGCTTCCTTTTATTCTGTCCTATTTTGCTAATGGCTGTGGTTAATTTTTTGGCAGAGACTGTAATGAATGTTCGTTTCCTCATGACCTCTACTCCCAGACCAGTGCACAAAAGAAAGGGATCATTAGTTTGATAGCTCTCTATGATCAAGAACAAGGCATGATTCACAGGCTTGTTTACTACCTCTGACAATTATTGGAAAATAAAACTTCATGTTTGGTAAAAATGTGTGAAGTAATTGTGGACATAATTTTGTAGACTAAATCACAAACAAAATCTTCCTTGTTGATTTTATTCTTGAGGTTTATGGCATATGAGGCACTTGAGAAGCATTGATTTCATGTGAATTAAAATTTAGCTTGTTGTATATTTTATCCTGTCGTTGCTAAAATGCAACTTTCCTCTCACAATTCCCTTCTAACTATTAAATGATTCTACAATGCTTTTCTATTCATAATCTCCTTGGATTTACAGTTCTTTTTCTGAATTGCCTTGCTTTTATTTAAAGTCAGGGAGGATACTGTATCATAACTGCTTTATCATTTTTGTTTTCTTTTTCTTTGAAGAATTTTTGACTCTTAGCATGAGAGCACAAGGAACTTCCTGCAGGGTAAGACCATGGTCCATCTACCACAGTATGCTGTCTCCAAGAATTGCAAGAGAAGCTTCTATTAAAAGGCAGCTTGATGGCTTTTTGTGATCAGTTCCCTTCACACCTTGTCTGGCCTCCACAGGTGTGTTAGCTACATCAGATGGAGCATTTCCCTGCCTTGTCTTTTTATTATTGGTTTATGGACTAGGTGTCCATGAATTTCTTTAATCTCTTCTTTTACCCTCATGGTATATTGCAGTCTCCTGTGGCAGCAAGTTCAAGAAGGTTACTGTCCTCTAGGTAAAGGTGTGCTCCTTTTCACCTTTTTTTCAACCAATCTTCTGCTAGTTTCATTTAATTCCTTTTTTTTTTCTGGTGTTTCAGGGTTTGGTGGACAGCATTTTCACCTTCACCTTATCCAATGCTTTCATAATTTAAGCCTTTTTATAGATGACTCAGAACAGAAGTTGATTTTATTACTCAGTGAATTTTTTTGTTTTATGTGGGTAGCTTGTTTTGTTCTTTGAACATTGCCGGGCTTTTAGATGTTCGAGTCAGTAGTTTTGAGTGCTGGAATTGAGAACTAGAATGGCAAATATCTTTACATATTTGCAACCCTTACTCTGCCAACACAAAGTTTTAACATATAGTTTATAGCTTGTATTAATAATCTTCTGACACATTATATTAAACTATGAACATAGTATTTATAACTATTTTTTAAGATTAGTAGATCCTGCCAATTTTGTTACAAAACCTAGCTATTTATTTAGAAAAGCTAGAGTATCATCTTTTGTGCAATCAAGTATACAGACAACTTTTGAAATCAGTGGCTGTAATCTAAGTGTCTTTCCAAGGGACAATTCTTTAATTACCTCATGAATTTTTACTCCCTTCACAAAGTAAGGGGAAAACTGGTCTCGAAAAACCCTTGAAAGTGGTCCTGTAGTGGGCTGGCCCACTTAGTGTGAGTTTTTATAGTTTAACAGTTGGTTACACAGTGAAAAGCTAGCACTGTTGAAGTTGCCCCAAATAACTACAGATATTTTATTAGCTGTAGCCTCATTACTCCTGGCTGTGTCCAAAGCAGTCCTTTCCCCTAACTCATACTGAAAGGGCACATTTAGATTTACACCAGCTTCGGTGCCAAGGTGTTGTACTCCTCAAGAGGAAATTCCAGTTAGAGTAACATTTACTTGAGTGAATTTTACACATGCCAAGCCAGTTTTGATTAACCATCTTAGTACAGTTTTAAAAAAGGCTGTCTAGATGGGAAATTGTGAGTCATTGTTGGAACATAATATGTATGAAATGACCGATCAGTATCTTTTTGTACAGTTGTTCTCAGTGTCAAAAGCATCGTCTGTGATACCCTGTATGCTAGGAAAGACAATTTTAATGTGTAGAATATGTTAAAATTTCTACTCCAGATACCCTTCAGAATTAAGGCAACATCACTCAGAGCAGAAACTGGCCACACCAGGGAGACAAGGTTTCTGAGAACAGGTTGTGTCCATGGGCTCCAAAACCAGCATGGATTCATGGCTTGGGTTCACTGCAGTTTGTGCCATCAAGCCCAGACTAGTGACATTTCCAACAGCAATGTCTGATAACCCTCAAATATTATCAAGTTCATACCAGTTCTCCTAAGTCTCAGCCAGTAGTATAGGTCAGACTGTAGTAGCAAATATACATCTGGACATGCTGGGACAAATCCGTCAGCATGAAAAATGCTCAGAATGGTTTGATTTAAAGAAGGATCTTCTCCATTTTGTGCAACCCAAATCTTTCCAATTTGAATGATGCATGAAGGTGCTTACTTATAGTTTTATGTTGTGTTCTGTGACAAGAATGAATTTTTGTAAGGGTCCATGATCATCACTGATATCCCACACTGCGGTGTCATTATACCATCTGGTTTCCAGCTCCCTCTAGTGACGTAACTACAGCAATCTGTATGAGAATTTTTACTGCCCTTTTGAAAGCAGCTGCACAAAATCTGCAGAAAAATAGTCTGTATGTACCCATCTAGACAGCTACACTATAGCAGTGCATTGTCCTTCAAATCGCTGTGGAAAAGAACAGCTTATGTAGCAGATGAAAATGTGGACCTACTGAAGTATGGGAGAAGAAATATGGAGAGCAGCAAACACACTCAAGAACTTGCTAAGCTCTTACAGTCAAGAGTGAAGATCGAGATACTCCTTAATCAAAGCCAGAAAGCCACATAACTTCTGTGTAGGATGTTATACCAGTGTTAAGCAAAAGTGAATGGTACATGCTATGATGCATACCAAAAATGTCCAAGCATTCTCATTTCCAAGATATGGATAACATAAACTCATAGATAAAGTCTGTGGGAATCAAATTCCTAAAGCAATGTAAGTTCAGATCAGGACAAAAAGTGTGTTTCAACGAGGCAGTCATAATAATGGCTCACATTAAAAATTGCTTCCAACACAGTTTCAAAACAGTGACTGGCTTTGTGATTATGGCACACTTTGGTGGAACAGGCTCCTTTTATTACTGTCAAAACCTGTGCACTATAAATTAATGCTGTGTTTACTGACAGGTACACACATCAAGTGCAGGCATCCAGTGATGAGCATTAGCAAGTCTTGAAATGATTTTTGGGTCCTTCAGAGCTTGGCATCACTGCTTTTTAATGTGTGTATCAGCAATATTCTGCCAATTAATACAAAACGATAATGAGAAGGGCCATTCATGAAAGCATCAGTGGTCAGTTCCATTGACCATTCTGCAGACTGTGACTCAGTCCACTAAGGCTGTCTCTTTTTTTTACCTGCTCAGAAGTCTTTGAGTATTGACTTCTGCATTATCAAACTGAAATACACTGACATCTTGAAATATGTTGAAGGGTCCCAAGCCTTACATACTATGTGTGCCTGCTGTCAAGAGGAAGGGTAGAAGCATGTTATTTCAGGCTATGTGTGGAAAATACTCTTGAGCCATGGTGAAATAAAAAAGCAGCCTCTGTGATAAACAGAACTCTCCACTTCTTGGGTCATTAAACTACTACTGGAAATAGGAGAAAAGCAAAGTGACCAAGAATCAAAGAGCTATCGACATACATTTGCTACGTGTATATTGGATGAGAATTTCTCTCTTAGCATAACAGATAGCTCTCCTGCTTTGCAACAGCATTCTGATGCCGATTTCAAGAATGTAAATATATGCAAATATAAGAATTGTCATGTCAATTTTTTATCAAGTGTTCATTAATACAGTTGCAGTGCAACCCAGCCTGTTTGATGTTCAGTAAGGAGAACCTAAAGTCTGTATATGTACTGTCAAGAGGGTTGAACCTTCTGAAGGACTCTCTGTAGTTGTGGAATGTTAAAATTACCCATTTATTTTGACCAAGGAAAATAATGGGCAAACTTAATGAATAGTTGTTTGTAGATATACAACAAATTTGGAGCTCATACAGCTGATATCACTAGCAGCACTGCGAAATGCCAAAATCTTTTTTACATGCTTAGTATCCTGTTTTATGTCAAAGTTGCGAAACAACAGCATCATATTCTATCTTATATCTGCTAAAGAGATTTAATAAGTACCTAGCATGTACCTCATAAATGGTGCAGATCATTTAGTCTGGCTATAAAGTCAGATATCAAAAAATATGCAAGTTTTATTTTTTGGAGGCAAGACAGATAAAGATAATTTTTTATTGTCTAATAAAATTTTCACAAATATGCGAATGCCATTTCCCCCCAGTCAATGAGAAAGCTAAGCTTGGAAACAACGAAACCTTGTTTTCTCTGAAAAAATCACTGGGAATGGGGGCATTTGAAATCCTTCTTCTAGGACTAGGGTCCAGGGTTCTTCCTCAAACCAGAATCGTCGAATGGTTTGTGTTGGAAGGGAACTTTAAGATCATCTGCTTCTAACCCCACTGCAGTGGGCAGGGACACTGTCATGGTTTGACTCTGGCTAAAAGCCGAGAGCCCACACATAGATCTAAAATTTCTCAGAGAAGGGAAAAAAAAAAACCTCCGACCTTTGTGATAAGGATTACAAGCAACTGTTTATTAACTACTTCACACAAGCAAAACAGGCTCTAACTTAGAATGTTAAGAGTTTACTACTACAACTACAACTACTACTAAAATCAGAGCTTAAGAGTTTAAGGGTGAGCAGTTTGATAGTTGTCACAGACACCTTTCTCCCCCCCCACCCCTCCCTTTTAAGATCCTTCACCTTCCCCCAACAGCTCGGGAAGGCAGGTGTGTGTGTGGGGGGGTTACAATCAGAGATTTTCTTTGCTGCTGTTCAGAAGAGTGAGAGAGTCCCACCCCAGCTTTCCTCATGGGGTCTTCTCCACGGAAACAGTCTGTTGCAAACTGCTTCTTAGTGGATTCATTACTAACAACAGTTTTCCNCTTTCCACGGGTTCACAGGCTGAAGAATCTTCGCCCCTATGATTCCTCACAGATTGCTGGGGCCCTATTCCAGTGTTTAAGGCATCTTCTCTTTGTCCTCTCTCTGACCTTGGTGCTAATCAAGCTCCGCACCCTCCTGTCTCTTAAGCGGCCATGATGTTCTGCGCAGACTTTCTTTCTCTACTCCTTCTTAAATATGTTATCACAGAGGCGTTGTTGCCTGACCTTGGCTAGCTTAGAGCAGAGAAAAACTCTAGCAGCTTCTTAAAGAAGCCTCTCTCCTAGCCCCCCCAGCTAATAAAAAACTCTGGTTACTTAAAACCACAACAGACACCTACTAGGTTAGATTGCTCAGGGCCCCATCCAGCCTTGACTTTACCTGGAAAGATGTCTTAAGCAGCTGATCTTACATGCTGCTAAGGTATTTTGTCTCTGTCATCCATTCATCTTATGCCTATACTAGAGGACTTTTCACATCTCTTGTGCTGCTTAACTCATTGTTTAGGTTTTCCCCTATACTGATGCTTATTATCGTGACAGAAAATGTGATTGCTTTCATATGATTTGTTCTCAGCAAAATCACATTGACTGTTGCCTATGTTGTTTTAATTTTCAGAACTCTTGATTATGAATTGTTTTATTGTTTTATTATTTTATTATTTTGTCTTTTACTGCTGTAGGAGTTAAAGCTAAGCTGATAAGTTTTAGCCCTTTTCCCAGCCTTTCAAAGGCACATGCATTTTTCCCTTTTCTAGCCTGCCAGAGCTTTCTACATCTTTCTCAAGTTTTAAGAAAATCAGTTATTTCTCTCAGTATCACAGTTGATTTTTCTTCAGCCAGGGCAATTTTAAAACATCATAGTTGCATAACTCTTCTCTTTCCTAGACCAAATTTGTACACCCTTTACTATTGGTTTTACTAACATCTGATCATTGCTAAAAATTTAGGGAGGACTAAAACCAAACAGGTATCAAAACTTCTGTGTCCTTGTGCTATCAGCTGGTAGATTGGAAGAGTAGAGAAGCAAAGCTTTCGCTTTGCCTTTTTGTTGCTGTATTTTCCTGCTAACCCTCATTTTCTTTGTAGTTCCCTTCCGTTTCATGCCACTTAACTTTTTAATTGAACATATGGGATAGTTAGGCAGCATTGAAAAGAGTATGAGAGATCAGGAAGGAGCTGGATTAATGTTACTGGAGGAATGATGAGTGGAGAACAGAAGTGGACTTCCTTCTCCATCCAGCTCTGTCTCCATGATGGAAGAGAATGCCTCCACAGTTCTGTAGGTACACATACCTTAGGATTCAGGTTTGACTATGTAATCACCACATGCAGATGTGAAGAAAACAAACTCACACTAAGGGAAGTGGGCAGCAAATTATTATTGCTTATACCTGCCTGGGAGCTTTCTGCATTACATACTGTGTGTGTACAACTGTTAGATGGTGAATAGGCTTGCAAGTCAACTAAAATTGATGGTAAACCTTGCACAGAGATATAATTATACACAAGCTGGCACATTTTCAGAATTGCCTACTTAATGTGTACAAAACCTGTGTCCCAAATCTAGTTACATTTTCTCAACTGTGTTGTGGCGTTTGGAACATATGCATACCTTCAAATATGTATTTTCTATGTATAGCAAAGGAATCCTTTTTCCTGTTACTGGTTGGGCTGTGCATTTGGAGAGTGTGTTCCATAAAGTTAGTTTGAATGCTAGTATCCTCTAAAAGAAGCTAACAGGAGATTCTGCATATGAGCTATAATTTTCTGAAGCTGTTTTTCATGACTAAATAAATATATTACCTTAAAATGTTGTGTCTTGATGGAATTTGACATGAGTTATATAGATACACATTAAATATAATCTTATTAAACCAACTGCTTGGTTGAACTTGGGTTTTGGGGTTTTTTTGCATAATGTCACATATATTAAATTGTGAATTTTTACTGTATCAGGATGTATGAAATCTCTCTGTATTAAAATTGAGGTTTGGCAGATTGTTTTGTAATGCAGTTCATAATCAAGATTCACCAGTCCTGGGAAATCTTTAATTGTAAAAAGAATGTTAATAAAAATAAAATCTGAAAAGATAGTTTTGAAAAGTTTGGAGTATATGGTGTAGGGCTGAAACCATGATGTAATATCTTGGGACTGCACTTCTTAATTTTAATATACTGTAAATTTTCCAACACTTTAAAAATGAATTCTTGCTAAATCAATTTCCTACAGTGATTAGGTATAACTTTCCTGTAAAAAACTGATGTGTATCTTTATGCTGAAGAGAGTTCAAAATTAAATGCTTTTTTTTTAATGTTATTGCAAAGTAAATTTGACATGCTTCTTTTTATTTGTCTTGCTGTCTTGACAGGTATCATTTTTCTTGTTCATTATTTTTGTGGTGTATACCATGCTGCCCTTCAACATGAGGGACGCTATAGTTGCCAGCGTCTTGACCTCTGCATCTCATACGGTTGTGCTGAGCGTCTGTCTATCAGGTACAGCTGTTGTAAAGGAGCACTTGGTTTGGCAGGTAGGTGCTTTGTGGAGTTAATGATTAATTGTGTGCTGAATAGCCTGGTAAATGAGCCAGGAGTGCCTTAGTGAGTGTTTGGGAGTATAAACTTATTTCTGCCTTCATTTCTGAATTGCTAATTTAGAGGTAATTCACTTTGTATAATAAGGGTGTCAGTAATGTTGTGTCTTACTGAACTGCACACTTAAGTGGTAGAATGTACAGCCACTTAACATCTACCAGTGTAAAAACTTATATTGCTCAAAAAACTGTGTGATGTAGCTGTATTGTGGCAGGTGCATTACCCCTCTGTTTTGTAAACATTGTTCTTCCCTCATCTCATTAAAGCCTAGCTTCCAAGACCAAGGATTTTTAACAGGCATCAGTGTTACCTTTGAGTCAAAAACCCCATCGTTCCTTTGAATACTTTGAAGTCTGCTGGGTTAAAGATCTGCTGTGAAGACATTGCTCTCTCTGCTGTGGGTCTTGTCCTCCTTCTTGTAATTCTAAGCCATTTATAGGAATTTTACAGCCAATCCTGGTTGGGTACTGTGATTGAAGGACACTGTCTGGCTCCAGACTCCATGACATCTGGGAAACCCATCTGTGTTTGCAGTTGGGGTTTGAATTGTAACTCTGCTCTGATAATCTACCAAATGATATACTGCAGTTAACAATTTGTGAAAGTTCAAATATTAGGAGTTCTTGTTCCTTACTCTTTTGCAGAATATCTTTAAAATGGTGAAATATTACAGTTTAAGTTGTAGTGTTGTTATGATCCCAGCTATCATTGATAGAAATCTGTATTTTTAAGGAAGAATTTAGGTTTCATTTTGAAAAACAAATACATAGGTTTGGTTTTTTTAATACAGTTGTGCTGCCTTAGGGAAGCAGAGTTATTTTAACTTTTGCATCAAAATTATACCAAACCTTTAAAGTAAACACATTTTTATAAACATACTAATAGAACAAGAATGACAGACATCATACTGTTTATTGTGAATGGCATTAATAATGGAGCAAATAATAGTTTCTACTTGCCTTTTAAGTTACTTGAGACTTACTTTTAAAAACATTGTGCCTCGAAGGATAGCTTCCAAATTGCAATGATTTTACGAAAGTCCTGCCTTGTAAGTTGTTCAGGAAAATACATTTTATTTGCAGATACGGATGCAGATCTGTGTTCTGTGGAGTATTGAAATTGAAGCCTGATAAACGAAATGTGTTCTAAGATGTAATTCTCTGTAGAAATTGTAAATTATGAGGAAAATAGATTTGCTTTTCTTTTGCTGATTTGGGTTAGTTCAGTGCTTTTTTGTGGGGGTTGCAAAGTTGTGCTGTATATTAAGCAGGAACTGTGGTCATCTGCAGTTAACGTGGTATTTTAATAATTCAGTAATACAGTTATTGATTTTTGTAGTGGAATAAATCAGAGAGAATGTTATTCTCAGTTTTATGTCAACCTATGGCTTGTATTCTGGGCATAGATATACTGCTAAAGTATATATAAAGTATTAATTTTGGCCACTCCTTCTCTAAAACTGTTTTGGGTTAAAGTTGCAAAAATCATTTACTTTTTCTGCTTACCTTTCTAAACAATTAGCATTTAGTATATCTAAAACAGTACTTTCAGAAGATGTTGTATTTTTAGACATCTTATGTCTACAGAATCAAAAGAAATAAATCATGGTCTGTGATGAACAATTAGTGTCTTTCATCTATTCTGCAACTTCCTGTTTCATTCAGAAAGAGTGGAAGTCTTTCTGCAATTTGTAAATTTGTTAAGAGTATTTAATTTCCTGGTTGTTATTAATTTTCTGTTATGCCTTTGTAAAATGTGTTAAGTGTTATGAATAGCTTGGCAATTACTGAAGGTACTGAGTGCGCTGCTTTCTTATGAATGTGTAGAAGGGACTAAATGACACTATCTCATTTCATTTCATTTCATTTGCCCTCTGTACACTTTAAGTCTATTATTGTTTATACTTTGGAGTGTAAGCAAAAAAAGTTTGTTTTGTGTTCTTTGCTTTTGAAAATCAAGACCACAAATAAGGACTTGATTAGAGATACTGATTACGCTAGAAAGAGAAATAACAAATGTCAGTGATATACCTCGAGTTAATATAGGATATTATAAAATATATACATCTGTTTATGTATCTGTATGTATCCTTCTGTAGAGACTACCTGTATCTCCTTTATAATTACTTTGTGTGTGTTGAAAGACTTTGATTATATCTTCTCTGAGCTTTCGGGTTTTTTTGTCTGAACAAACGCACTTTCAGTCTTTCTTGTTATGTCAGGTTCTCCTGCCTTATAATGCTTTTGATAGCACTCTGCTGGACCCTCTTCGATTTTTTAGCATTTTTCAGTGACTCTGATTGGCATCCCATAGCATGTTGAAAGTTAATCATACTTTCAGTCTATAAGTAGAGAAAAATCGATGTTCAGGAGCATTTGCTTATTTTGAGATTAGGCAGAGCCTATCTTACTTATCAACATTCCTTTTGTTGTCCTCCCTAAGTTTTACATGGAAAAAGTGCCTTCACTAAAGCCGAAAAGCTTAGGTTGCTCTTGATTATCCAGTGTTGGTTGCAGTCAGAGATATTGAGATAAAAGCTTTCTGCTTCTATGAAGAATCCTTTAACAGACTCTCTGCAGGTTACATGAACTAGTCTCCACTTGACCTACATATGACTTTTGGGGAGAGGTTTAAAAATTGGCAAAGATGGAGAAGTGCTTCCACAAGCCTTCATGTGTTTTCCATGTTTGTCGACTGACAATGTCAAAATTTTGTTCATCTTTCCTAGTAGGAATATTTCTAGCCCTGTCATCCAGCTTCTGGATCTCATTTTTTTGGCTGGTAGGCTGACAGACCCAATAGTCTCCAATTTCTGTTTCTACCATAAGAGTACTTCTAGACTGTCATGAATTTGCTTCATAACCTTTTTGTCAGTAAAATAAATGAGTTGCCTGCTTTTGCACTAGCTAAGCCTTTGATCACTTTCACAGTTGTTCTTTGAGTCCTCACTTGTGCTTCATCAACATCTTTCTTGCAAGTGGGCATTAGCCTTAGAGAAGCATTCCAGGAGCAGCTGCAGCAGTGCCAAATGCTAATAGGGGACCAGGTTTACAAAGGGGTTAGTGTGCTGTGTGATCTGCACGAAGACACAGACTTTACAGTACAATACCCAGTTAGTCTTCCTGTACAGT
>WEIV01025718.1:92468-109376 GCA_013390005.1 Calyptomena viridis
CAGTTCTGTGGGGAATTTAGTGCACAGCTGTGGGATCTGTGACAGGAGGGGGGAAAAAAGAGTCCTGTGTTCCAGCCTCAGTTTATGAAAAAATAACTCTGTATGTAGGTTTTGTTTTGTTTTGTTTTTCAGTTGAAAATTTTAATCCTAACCTTTACAAGGCACACAGTCTGGAATATGGGACTCTTTTCAGGTGAGGATCCTACTGCCAAGTGGAGGATGTTGTTCTGTTTGCTTCTGGACTGCTCTAAGAGAACATGACTCTAATTGTGGTGTTAAGGCATTTGCCTCAGAAGACTTTCATGACTTTAACATCTCTTCCAGTTATTCCTGGAATGGAAAGTATTTAACTGCCATCTCTTGCTATAAACACATAACCCCAACTCAGAACAGATTCTAATCAAAGACTTGTGTTTCTCCTGCTCTCTTATCAACTGCTCAGCCATTCTGATCGCATAATGGCTTAATACTGTCATTAGAGGTAATTTGTTCTTCATTTGTTAAAAAAAAGAGCTAGCCAAAATAATCCTGTAAGCTTCCATTTTTTCCCTATGTTTTATATGAGGAGTGTGATTTTTTTATTTTAGTCTTCTAGTTTTACTTTCTCAACAAGCAGTTTTCTTGCTCTTATAATCTTTTTTCATGAGCTGTGGCTAAGTTTTCCAAACCTTGGCTAAATCGCTACAAACTTCTTTTGGGAATTTTTTCCTGCAGCTTCTTCTGGCACTCTAAAAGGAGTCCCTTTTAAAGGCACAAAATTGCAACTAGGCAGAGTGTGTGCATACATGTGAATTTATATTGGTTTTGGACTGTTCAAGAATGCATATATCAAAAAGAAACAATTTGTAACAACTTCTATGAAAGTCTTTGTTTGTGTGATCTGATAGCCTGGATAATTCTTATGTTAATGTTCTGTCCTGGTGGGCAAAAAACAAATGCTAAATGAAAAGTTTATTTTCAGGAGTGTTTGAATTGGGAAGTTTCTAAGGCTACATCCACAAGATCTTATGCATTTGCTAGGCTGAGGTCTCCTGTTACAAAATTAAAAATAAATGGCTGCAGCCTATTCAGGAAAAAAATAAATGGACCAAACAATAGTGGATTGAAAAAGGGAATATGGTTTTATTAAAAAAAAAAAAANATTTTTTTAAAAAAAAAAAAAAAAAAAAAAAAAAAGAGCAATTTCTTAATCACTACAAGTTCTCAAAACAACTTACACCAGAAGCTCCTAATCAGAAGCGAAGCAGGATTTCCAAAGACGAACATCTTTGATATGCCAACCGTAGTATGCAATTAAGTGTTCTATTCCACATGCAACATAGAGGCTTATACCTTATGTTTAGACCCCTGATCTAAACTTATCTGTTAACTGAATGTCTTTAGTAGGTGATGATATTTACAAAAAATGTTTTATGTAGTAGAATGACATAGCAGCAAAATAGCAAAAAAAAAACCCATCAGAATTCACTGGCTAATAGAATAAGAAAATGTACAGCTCTAGTGCTCAGAAATAGAATAGAAGTTGGTTTATGCTATTATCACACAGTGTAAGAGAAAATCATGTTTATTAAAAAAAGTGTGAGCAAAAAGACCATGTCTTTAAGTACATTTATTGTTGTATAACCCCTAAGACTGTATAGCTGCACAGTGAAAGTTTAAAGCATGAAGGAATTTTAGTAGTCTGAATGGCTAAAAGCTGTTACTGTGGGTTGAATTTATCCTTCTTCCTTGCATACCTTTTTTTGAAGGACACAGGGAACAATTATTCTTCAAGGTAATGCAGCTTAAACAACACTTGCTTTCCGTTGCACAGTTACACGAAGCGAGTTGCTGTTGTCACTGCTGCAGATGTGGAGGGCAGTGACTGCTGTGGAAGGAGGGAGACTGTATTTCTTGTATCAGCAGCTCCCACTGTCCAATACCTCATGCCTTTTTCCCTTTGCTTTCCCTGCCCTTGCAGCAGTCTGGCTCACTACATTGTGCAGCAGCTGCAAGCCAGTTTGAGTGAGGAATGCTATGTCTTGCATAGCAGAATGCAGTAGGCATGTTTTTTATTATTGCACGTTTCTTTACTCTTGATTTTATTCTTAAATCTAGGCAGATATTAAAATGCCATTTGCTGTGGTTTTTTTAACTAATTTTTACAATCAGCGGATGTACTCGGGTTTCACTCATTCCTCAAGACAAGTTATACAGTTGGAGTATGCTTCTGAAGAGCCCACTTGCCTGGAAGAGTATACATATGTAGAAGAATGCATAAATACATTTCAGATTATATAAGCTTTAACATGAGAACATGAACATCTCCTGGAAAGTCCCTGAGGCTGTAAAGCCAAAACCTGCAATACTTAATATGATGGAAGATACAGCAAAGTCTTAGAATTACATTGTGAAATGAAATCGTGTGCAGGAGTCCATGTGAGTTTTCGAAAGCAGCATTTACCTGGAGTCCAAAATCAGCATCTAAGAAAATGCATAGAAAATAGTTCTGGTGGAATGTGTAGGAAGTCATCAAAGTGCAGAAATAAGTAATAAATGCCTCTTTTTTTTTTTTTTTTTTCCAATCGTGGGAATATTTCCAGTTAGCACTGATTCTTAAGCTTTGAAAGTGTTGACTCCATTTAAATTAATATTTTTATCAGCAATGAATTTCATCTATATGTTTGTTTGTCACGTTACTACTGCTTTAGTTTGTGTTTCTTATCCTAAAAATGACAATTTATTTTAGCAATTTTAATTTCTGAAAACATAAATTACTTTGTTGAACAAGTACCCATTCCTTCAGTATGTTCATGAAATTGTAAAATGTCTGTGTCAGAATGCTCAATCTTGAGGCTGCTATATCTCCAAAAACATAAAAAGAAATTAAACAGGTGTTTGGAAATTTCAATTCTTCTAGGCTGGAGCAGCAGCTAAACTCTCACTCGTACAACATACCTTTTGCAAGGGAGTTGTATTCCATATCCTTTTAAGGATGATATTAATGTAAGTAACTTAGCAGTGAAAAGTTAAATCTGTGCATTCAGAATTTTGTAGTACTGTCCATCCAGATAATTTGTTTTTAGTAAAGAATCTTAATTACTTCAATTGAGTTACTTTTGCTGATTCTTTTCCATTTTCACAGACGTTGCCCAGCCTTTTCAGTTACATAGTACTTTTACAGCTAGGTATTATTTATCAAATTCATTGTGAATCACCTCTTTTCTTATTGCAGCTGAAGCATTCAATTCTGTGTGATATTCACTCTAGGCATGATGCTTTGTCATTTTATGTACTCATAGAGTTATCATCTAACCCTACATGTTACTTTCAATAATTCAGTAAAAGAAAAATGGCTTTCACTATCAATATGTGGATATATTTCCCCATCCTGTCAGCCACTTCTAGTGTAGTATAAAATAAGAGGGATCAGGAGCACAAACACCTGTTGTGTAGAGAAGCCTTTGATGAGTCAGAATCCAGCCGAGATGCCTCTCTTGCAGGGGTTCAAGACCCTATCTGTTTGTAGACACCTGCAGTAGGATGTGATCTTTCTATTAGTCCTCTAAGCCCCTGCCATCCACCAGTGCTTAGCCGCTGGTCAAGCAGAAGTCATTCCTCTCCAATCATCTTCCAAAATTTGCACTCCTGTGCATTTGTGCCAGTGCTTACTCACACCAAGTCCCTGGATGGCCACTGTTTCCTTCACCCCACTCTGCCATGTATTGATCATCAATGTGTTTCAGTAAAATACTGGCTACTACACCCTCCAAGTGCCGATTTTGTAGGTGCTGTATGTGATGGAATCAGTTAATGCTCCCAAATCAGCATATGAAGGCCAGAAGCAAACAAGGTAAACTTCTGTCACTTGTATTTTTTTTTATTAGCAGCTTCAGCTTTGCTGCTGGTAGACAGGGAGCTGTTCTCTGGCCCTGACCTCTAGCACAGCACAGCTTTTGTTTACTTGCCTAAACTCCCACCCTTCTTCCTTCCCCAGACAGGGTGGTCAGGTGTCAATTTTCTCCAAATAATTCTTGACATACTCTGTTCGCTAAGACATGTCAAGGCTCTGGGAAAATGTTGGTTGACTCAGATCAAAATTATGCTAGTGAGCAAAATCATAGCTATACAAGAAGTGACGATCATGGAGCTCAACACTGTCTTCAACTCTGGTTTACCACCGGGACACGGCTGGAGGACATCATCTGCAAACCCTGTAGTAAATCTGGATCTGGTGCTGGGTGATATGGTTTAGTGGATTAGGGTTTACAGTGGTAGTGCAAGGTGGGCAGTTGGACTGGATGATCTTGTAGGTCTCTTCCAACCTTGATGATTCTGTGTATCTGTGAATTCCTCATTCTTCACAGGGATTGCATCTTTGGTAATTACACTGCATATTGTTTCCTCTCTCAAGTTGCATGTGTGTATGTTACATGTGAATGGCATCATTATTTGCTCTTTGTGGACCTGAGAAGGAATCGTGTCTCTCCTGTGCCTTTCACTAGTTATGTGTAATAAATCATGTTTATCTGCCATCAGTTTAGGCTGGTTCTGGATATACTAAAGACTGTATGATGTATATTTGCTGCAAAGGTCACGTCCCTGACCTCTGCTAGCTCTTACCTGTTTCTAAGTGGGACAGTATTAGTTACAACTGATGTTTTTCTTTGCCACTGTTACTGGTTTTGTGCTATATGTTTTAATTCTGATTGCAGCAGTCTGCAAACACCTTAGGCTGTGGTTTATCAGACATAAAGTTATGTTAATGAATCTATTAGCAGTTTTATTTTCTTTGATCCTTTGAGGATGTATTTTCTCACGATGTATGGCAGTCTGTCAGCCCAGAAGCCACAAGAATACACATTTGAAGTAAGCAAGCTGGCTCTGCACTGAGCTAGCTCAGGTCCACGGGCTTGGGGAATTTGGGCTGTGTGAAAGCTCTTATGGTACTCTGAAAACACAAAGATATACAGAGATATGTCTGAATATGAATCTTAGGCCAGCTTCTGTGTCTTTAGATATACAATAGCGCAGGTAATCCAAAGCCCTTTACACTGTTCTAACAAATAATTAAGACTTACCAATGTTGAAACAGTATAGGTCTGCAAAAGATTCAATGGCTTATGGATGCCGAGAACAAAGGCTGATAGGTGGTCAGTGACTGAGGCCTCAACAGGACAAGAAACACACACCAAAATGAGCACAATCATCCTGAAGGATCCCAGCAAATGTTTGTTCTCAATGCTGAAAAAGGAAGCTGGTGCCCTCCACATCCTTATCAATATGACCCAGAGAAAATTTTCTCTCTCCTAAACAAGAATAATTGGTTCCTTTGGTTATATAAGTGGGAAGACTTCCATTGCATGCAAAATATTAGCTATTCAAGATCCCAGTGCCGGTCCTTCTGACAGTTGTTGCCACTATGTGTTACTGCAGAAGAGAATAAAAAGAACTTAAAAGTTCATTAGGTCAGTTTTAGACTGGGGGAAGTTATTTCAGTCAGTTCCTATGCAAATGAATAGCTCAAATTCGTAAGCATGAGATTTTGAGTTCTTCAACACAGACGCATTTTTGTCTTTTAGAAGCCAAAACTGAGTTTTGCTCCAAAGAGATAAATGAAATTTTCTTCTGAAGAGGTTTCTTAATTTGTTTAAAAGATTTTTAAGGGACACCTTTGAATAATCTTTGTCTCACTCTTATGGTCTTAGTTTAACTGCATCTCGATCACAGCAACATTTGTTCAGGCTCACCACAGCAGCATTTACTTGTTATATTTACTAGCGTTATTTGCCACACTTTGTCCCAAGACTTGTAGAGATGAGTTCTTGCCCAAATTTTTTCAGACAAGAAGAGTGTGTCCCGATGAGCATTTACTCACATACCTACTTTTAGTAAAATTGCTGGAATTATTCAAGGTTTGCAGTTGCTTGTATGAGAGAGCTTCACACTCTGAATGCAAATATGAGGTGTGCAATAATCCTGTTTCCAATTGTATGGAGGTGATGAGATGAAGTTTTAACTTCTGATGGAAGTTTTCCTTTTGGTCTCTGAATACAGACTGATGCTGACCTTCATGTACACACACACACACACACACACACACACGTGTTCTCTCTTTCTGAGAGAGACATTTTGGATGCCTGTACACTGCTTGGTCTGTGGAAAGTGTCATTAAAATTTGGTCTGTGGAAAGAACAGCACACAGTGACAATGAGTAGTGCTTGCAGGTGATCTGCCTGCTTCAGCCAACTCACACAGGCCAGTGGGCTTGAATGGAGAGAGGAGATGGTGTGCTCCCTGTATGACACCCAAGAGAGGCTGTTGCTGTAGTTATGGTGTCCTCTGAGTCTTAACAGGGCAGTGATGTTTAATTCTGGTTCTTTTGCCCCAACATGCTATTTAGACTCATCTGTCATGGTTAATTAATTTCATAACATCAAATCCACTCAGATTGGTTAAGATCCTTAGGGCTTGTCTTGCACCCCCTCCCCATTCTTTTTAATAAAATAATCATAGGATAACAATTTGAAAGTCTTAAAAGCAGAAACGGCCACAATATATCAAAAAGAATATGCAGAAAAAAGGATAAGGGGACAGAGAAGAAACTGATTACATTATCTGTGCAAAAAAAGCAGACAAAAGCATAAATGCTAAAAAGTAGGAGAAATAGAATTCTGAAAAGTTGAAAGGTGGGTAATAAGGCACCTTTAATAATGTTATCTATTATTTGCTCTAAGATTTTGCTTTATTTGCTGTTCAGTCATCGGTAATGACACTTTTTTTTCTACTCTCCAGTCATTTAGGCAGTGAATGTTTTCCTTGTGTATTTGGAACTTTCTCACCTCAGTTCAGTTTATTGATGCTGCACTGATGACCTCTGAATGCATTACTCCCTTTCTACTCTTTTTGATATTGACTGAGTCACTTCAGAATCTCTTGCACGTGGTACATCCGTAGTCCCCTAAATCATTATCTAGTTACTTTTTCTCAACTACATTATTTCAGATTTCCGTTGAGCTGCATTTGCTAAAAATATCCCTGAGTGAAATCCCAGGATTGCACACCAGCAGAGTTGGCCTGCCTGGGACAGTGGGGGAGCAAGCAGTAACCTTTGTAAACATGTTCTGTATCCTCCCTGGACCTACCTGTGTCATCAGTCGTGGGCTTTGTCACTAACCTTTAAGCTCCTGCTAGGTTAGAGCAGAGTACAAATAAAGATCCCACTTTGCAACACTCCTTTTCTCATCAGAGTCAGTGTTAAACCCAGTTCTGCATTTGAATCACCTGACGCAGGTCTTTGGTGAGAGACTGATGGTTCTCTAGTAGCAAAGCTCTACCACTTTCCCTCTTCTGATAGGAGGAGACCACAGTTAGGCTGGAGCAGCCACAGCAGTGACTCCAGTCCTTCTCATACTATTGCTGGGCTGTCATTGCAGCTGCATCCAGCTGGTCCTATCTGGAAGAAATGTGCCCCTACTTTCACAGGAAATTTGGGTATTTTCCTTGTCCCAGCCTTCTGCTGATGTCCATTGTCTGTGCATTCCAAACTCCACTGACTCTTAGATTGGATCAGCTATTAGGCCAGAGTTGATTAAAAGCTAATCTGGAAAAATGTAAGGAGCAGGGAAACAATGACAGAGGAACATCAACAACCTCATCAGATCAAATTGGACACCCTGCCCAAGCTCCTCGCTGGACTGTCACAGCACAGCCATTAGCCCCAGTTGCCTAGGAGTGACAACCATCAGCCAGGTGAGTCAGAGGGAATGCCTCCCTAGCTCACCCTACAGATGGAAGGAGTGACTGCCAGCAAGCTGTGAGCTTCAGTTGTGGATGCAGGGATAGAGCTTTTTTTTGGCTTGCACAAGACTTGGGATGGGATATTTAAGGGAGGAACCAAAGGTGAGGGAAGGAAGGGATCATAGTGATTTGGAGGAGGAACAAGTGAGGGAGAATAAGGCAATAAAAGACACTGATCATGTGTTAAGAGGCTGCTGGTCAGTACAGTTATCTGGCCATGCCCTGTCACTGACCCACTGTCCTGTCTTCTTCTCAACCTCCATTTCTAGCTAGATGAAGGGACACACCTGTTCTGTGTGCATGTGCATGCCTGTGTGTGCAGGGAGACCAAAGAATGAAAACCATATGTCCCAAGGTCCGAGGTGGAGCATCAGTGGAGAGAATGGGGAGGTCTAAATAGCAGCTGGTACTTAGGGGGCCATGGGACGAAGGAGCTTGAGAGTTGGGGCAGCTGGAAAGACTGTACTGTGTACGTATTTTGTGGGTGTATATCTCAGCAGGTGTGATCACTGGTCAGGCCACACTAGTTGATGAGTGGGAGATGAGGCCATAAGTGTGGGTTGGATACTGGAGAGGCTAGAGGCTGTGTGGTTTGACTACTGGAGGAAGCAGGGAACCCAAGCTGGACCAGAGACAGACCTGTTTGTGTAGGTGGATGGGTGATCCAAGAGGCTGGCTATTGAACAGATTGGATATTTGTGTCCGGTTACTGTATGTATTTTGTGCTAAATTGCTTTCATCCTTGTCAGCCAGAGCGGGGAGCAGGATCAGGAATTTGATGCACCTGGTCTTTGCCCAGGTGCTGCATTGATCATGTGTTTTTTTGGTCTGTTTTTATCTGTATGGTTGGCTATGGGCATTTGTATATATGTGTTGTATGTATATGTGCCCATATGCCTCACAACTGGATGGATGTGGGGATGTGGTACTGTAGCAGCTTTGCCTCTGTCAGGCTACCAGATTTCGCAAACTCCAACATAAACCAGAGCCACGTATTTTCAAATAGAATTCCATGTATTTGTAAACAGCATTATGGCTTTTGTGGGTTTTTTTTTGTGAATTTGATGAAGATTTGACTTTAATATCTTTATAGTGTATAACATGAGGTCAGTTTCTTCACTGGGCATTCCTTCCCTTCTTATTCATATGTGGGATGTGGTAAGCCTGAATCCATAAGCCATGGTCATCATGAGAAAACATGAAACTTTCATACCTCCTTCTGGGAGTTGCAGGCACATGTATTACTGCATGGCAAGGTAATTGATTTTTCACTGTTCATTTGCTAATCGGTGTCAGACTTCTAGGCAACCACAATAATACCAGAGTTAAAAAAGAATGAGTCTGGAATGCTGCTCTGTAATTACTGAACTGATACAATACCTGACAGTGAAGGACTGCTGCAGGCAGTTGCTCTGGAGATATAGAGAGAAGAGAAAGGCTTTTCGGATGTGAACTGCCAGAGCAGACAAAGCTGTCCCTAGAGAGACATTGAGCATTCAGGTGGTGGTGTATGTTTTTTTCCTCTTCACTGTCACTGAAAGAAATGTAAGAGTAAAAAGCAGAGATGAGCTCACTCTTAGAGTCAAGCCAGAAAGATTGTTACAAGTTTTGGGGAAAGACTCAACTAATACAGCATTAGGAAAGGGATTTACAGTAATGAATGCTCTTTCTGTCCCTGAAAAATTTGACACAGTTTCTTCTGTTCTTATTAAAAATTTTTGTACCTGTTAGTTTGTTAAAACAGCAGAAGGAAGATTGTGGTGTTTACATTCTCATTCATGCTAGGCTCAATTTATATGATTTGATGTGAAACACAATGAGGTATCTCAGAGACCTGAGGAGCTAAGATTTAGGACAAGAGTTGGACTTAACTGTTTCAAGATGGTGCTCCTCTGTATCTGCAATGTTCTTTTGCAGTTGAAGTGTGTGCAGTTAAATTGGCTTCTTTTGGACTCCCTTCTTGAAAGACAGGACTGTTGGCCGCCATGTTGATAGCTCTGAAAGTAGCACTCTTTGGTTCATATTGACTATAAACTATCAAAAGTCAAAAAGTCTGGAGATGAACTGTTTGCAGTCCTGTGCCACGTGCTCTAAGCCCCCAAATTCTTGTACTGGAAAACACTGAACAGTTGAGCTCAGTTCACCCTCTTCAGATCACTTATGATTTTATAGACCTCTTCATGCCTCTCCTATGATTTCTTTCCCAGGCTCGAGAATTGGAAATTATTTATCTTCTCTTATTTAGAAGCCATTCTATGCCTTTGATCTTCCTTATTGCCTTTCTCTGATCTGAGAGTTTCCCCTTACACAATATGAAAGCACAGTCTTTAAGACAGAAAATCCATTAATACTTCATAACATGCTTGTTTAGTAAAGATGACCCTTAATAAAGAGAAAAAAAAGATGAGCCTGCTGCCCAAGGCAAGCACAAATTAGCTGAAATGTTACTATTGAAGGAAATGAAAAGTCAGTGACCTGGCCCATGCAGTTTTGAGGTGAAGACTTAGAACATTTTGCTTAACAAAATGCACATGATTCTGTAGTTTCTGAAGGAGATTGAAAAGAACTGTTATACATTTATTAGGGTGAAGTAAGAGAAATAAATATGTTTGCTTTTCATGTCAGAAGCTAAAGTGTTGAGTTCTGCTTGTACTAAAAATAATTCTAAAAGAGAAAACAGGGGCTATGATTATACTTTATTATGCTAAAAGCTGAGAAGTTAGGATTGTTTCTGCAGAGCTGTTGCTTATTAGATTATTATAATTTTTTTTAACAATTCCAATTTAAGAGTTATGAAGCCAAATATTAAAAAAAATTAGCTTCTGTACCCATTTTACTAGGGATGTAAGAAATTAAAATCTAGGAGCAGACAGAGAATCCCTCCTAGACCAGGAAGAACAAGTTGATCTTTCTTTTTTGCTAAGATAACTCTGTTCCTCTTTAAAACACGTATTTGCCAAGAGCACATATAAATAGACACAAATTAGGAAAAAACAAATAAAAGTTCCAGTGTATCTGAATGATAAAGCAGTTATTGTTTTGTTGACTGGATGCCAAAAGAAGGCAATGATAATTGTGTAGCTGCTGATAAAAAAAATTTTCAGAATGCATTATGGACGTTGTGCTTCATACAGTCAAAATGAGTTCATGAAAGAGCAGTAAGCAACGGCTCAAAGGAGTGTTATGTTTCAGATATTAGAGTCTTCCCTTAGCAAACATCCAAGACATGGATCAAAGTAGAACTGCAGTGTGTGTGGCTCGAAACTCATACATAATTTCTTCAACTCAGGATTGCAAATCTGTTCATATTATGGATATGAGATAGTTCCAGTATTTTTCAAGGAAAGTTCATGGTACGTTCTCTGGTATTCAACAGTTCAGCAGTGATGAAACACTTGCCATTATATGAGGTCTTAATAGTATTAGTGCATATATGTGGACGTATATATAATATGCAAAATTATATGTATAAAATACACATGATATAGGTAAATATATGTTTTCCCCTCTTCTACACATGTTCTTTTAGTAGCAAATCAAAATCTGTGGACTGTACTGTTGTGTTTCAGCTGAGATTAGCAAGGTTTTTTTGGTTAGGTTTGTGTTGAAGTAACTTCCATTTTAGTTCAGTGAGTCCAGCTGAAATGAAACACATCTGAATATCACAGGACCTTTTTACAAGTCTGAACCCAAGTATATAAATCTTCTTTTGACACATTCTGTTTCTTCATCAACTTCATGTGCTTCGCCATGATTTGAGCAAGAGACCATCAAGTTTGATTACTCATAGCTCAAAACACAGACCACATGAACACAGCGCTGCATCTGAGAATCAAGACTATCTGGAGGGGCAGAAAAGGCTTGGAGAAGCAAGTAGTGTATATACCTCCTATATAGATTAAGGGTATTGATGTTCAATTTTGTTTTATTGTCATTCAGAGCATTTTAGGTTGTTGGAGATAGCAGTGGTAAGGGACAGTGCTAAACCATAATATAAATGGAAAAGTAATTCCTTTTTAAATACTTAGATGTTTTTAATAGTTGCTAAGTCTGCTGCACTGTTATATGCACATAAGTAAGCTTTTGGAAATAGAACAGCTAATATGATTAATATTGTACTGTGACAGCCAACTCTGCCTGTTCTGTTGATTAGTTTTGTTTTCCCCTTTCTCTGTGGTGAAGAGAATCAAATTAAAAGACATTTAGCAGAAGTTAATTGTCTTATACTTTTTAAGATGTTGCTTGAACTGGATAAAAAAGAAAATACATCCAAAGCTGTATTCAGTTACATAACTCTCTTTACAGAGAGAATGGTTAGGCTTTGGAATGGGCTGATCAGGAGGTGGTGGAGTCACTGAAGGTGCTTAAGAAGAGACTGGATGTGGTACTTAGTGCCATCGTCTAGTAGAAAAGCTGGTGTTAGGTCAAAGGTTGGACTCAGAGGTCTTTTCCAACCTAGCTGACTCTGTGATTCCGTAAAATTCTTTGTTTTGTAGAGGTAAAACAATGATAACATTTCATCAGTACCAAAGTGCCACGGTGTGTTGCTTTGGGATTCGGCAGAGCTGACTTGGGTCTCTCTGGCTTTGTCTTTTGAAGTCGTGTTGATTTATTTGAAGTCCTTTGAGATATCGTCTTCATGCTGCATGCCTCCATTTATTCCATTTCCTTATTGTTTAAATGTCAATTTTAATGTTTGAGGTCATACAGTTTGACCTCAAACTTCCTATGTGGTGTTTGTGACATGAGCACAGTTACTACAAAGGAAAAGTTCAGATCTGGAGTGGAAAAGAACGTATATTTAGCGGTATTCTTGTCTATTCTCAGCAGATCTGATGAGTATCGTTATGTATTTTAGAATCTTTCATATGGTACATAAAAAATCATCTCGTTTTCCTAAAGTTTTAAAAAAAACAATATAATTTAATGGGGTTCCCTTATTGTGATTTTGTTTATTGTCTCCACCTGCACTGTGGGGAATTTCATTTCACCTGGAAAACGAGGTGTTTTGTATCATTAGATGAGCCTGCAAGGCATTGTAACCCTTGCTTGTCCAGGGCCAGAAAGTACCTTAGGGTCTTAAGTGTGCTGTTCAAGCAGAAGTAAAGGCTAGTGTGCAGATTACAAACCCAGAAGGAGCTGTAAAGATCATGTGGTGCCACAGTGTTGCTGAGATCAATATTATGTTCCTCACCTGACAATTCTTACAAAGGTTTTTGGATCCCTCCCCATGCTGTAAGTGCTGATTGTAATTACCTTTGACAACGTTTGAAAACAGCACAGAAAGAAGAAAAGCAAAATCTGTTTCTGCTTGTCTGTCATAGAGCTTCTAAAAAGCCTTTCTGTATCTGCTTTGACACTGCTGTACCTGCACTTTAAAATCCAGATTGATTTGTTTCTCTTAACATAGAGGAAATTTGATTCTAACTTGTGAATGGATTTTCCTGTCATCATTAAGGATTGGAGATGTTTGCAATGACCTAGGTCATGCTGACCTTAATTAAGGACCAAATCGCCATGTATGAGTTAACATCACACATTATTTTGGTAGTCCCCTGCTGCAGTAGTTCCTCAAAAAACTTCCCACCAAGCACAGCATAGGCAAGCTAAAAGGTATGCAGTCAACTTGTTTCCAAAACATCTTTATTCAAATGCGATTTAAATTTCCTCAGTTATGGAAACATTTCCCATGATACCATAGAAGTTCCTGTAACTACCATAAACATGCTAGATGGGAGACAAATCCAGAGTATTTAATTGTTTGTTTATTTTTAACAGCAGTAACAGTCATGTCTCTTCCAAATGCAGCACATTCAACTTAGTCATTTTCCACCTACTCTCCTTTTTGTGTTGCTCTTTTTTTCCCTGCAGTTCCTATATTACAGTCTGTAATTTCTTCCTTGCCTGAAGACCCACTCTGGCAGGGGATTTAGGCAGGCTGCCTCGGCCTTGCAGAAGAGAGGGGCATGCAGCAGAGGCACTGTCCTTGTGGGGCACCACTTTCTCCAGTTCCCTTCCCTTCCCTTCCCCTGCCAGCCAGAGCACTGCTGCGCCCCGCCACGTGATTCAGAGCAAGATAGTAGACAGCTCTGTAATTTGCTAATTTTATTCTACTTTTCCTGTTGTGCATGTAAGGTTGTTATTTTTCCTTGAAAAAATACGGATTTTGGAGAAGAGAGATTGTTTAATGGAGAGTGGGATATAATATTTTTGATATTTCAAATATCAACCTATTAAAATAAGCAGAAAATACCAAATGTGGATAGCATAAAAATTATTTATGTGCCAAAAAGGATTGCTTTTGAGAAGCATTTAGAGTCCAGAATTCATCTTGCAGCCATGTCTGTAACTGTGAAGGATTTTCTTAAACATGTCCGTGACAGTCTTGTGTTTTTATAGCCACCTTGGTCAGCATCCTGAGTCTTTAAGGCAGTTGATTTGCTTTGAATATTTCTCCCCAGTATGAGTAATATAGAAGTTAATATAGTGGGTATAATAAGCTTTGTACTTTAAAATTTCATATATTTTCTTCTACTGTGAGATAATTTTTCAATAATTCCAACAATTTTTTTTACTGTCTTTGTTCTGTCTTTGCACTGATCTTTGTATTCCCTTTGTACTTTAGTCCTTAATTATCCATCTGGTACTAACTGTGGTACGTGACTAATCCTTTCCTTCATCCATAATAGAAATTTTCAGTGGACTCCAACTCCTGTGCTATACTTTGTTTATTTTTACATGTGTTTTAAGCATATGAAATTATAATTACTTGGGATGTGAGGTGGATTATTATTATTAATTTTTGTTGGAATTGACTACTTGTGATTGTTTGGATTTGTCCCTTGAGCATTTTCAGACTGGCTCTAAGCATGTTGCTTGTGATGAGCTCTGAATACAAAATTAATGTTGAAAGACTGATAGAGGATCATTTAAATATCAGATTAATAATTGCCTACAATATGAAATAGCAGGCAAGCATCTAAAGAGGATGTGAAATAATAGACTCTTGAATAAAAGTTTGTTAAACCCTGCTAGATCTTTTTTGGAATGCTTTTAGAATAAATTTTAGTTTAATTTTAGTGCATGGTCATTAAATATGTTAATGAACTGTTCTAATTGTGTTTTTATTGCTTACTAGTTAATTTCCTGCGAAACTCTGTTTGATCTTTGTTTGATTATTCTTTGATCATGTGGTATATTTTTAAAAAAAATCTTAAGTGCCATTCATTTAGTCATATGTTGAACACATGTAACAGTTGTTCACTAGCAAGAAATGTTGAAAAAGACCTAGTAAAACTTACAGTATTTAAAAGCATGGAAGCACTTACTATATCTTTTCAGCTAGGTTTGATTATTGATTTTTAAAATCTGAATAGAGCAGTATTTGGCCTTCTCTCTTCTAATATTTAGGTGTGTGCCAATCAGAAACACAAGATAGTGTAATTTCCCTGTTTATAATCTGCAGCTAAAATTGCTCTTGGAGCCCAGCTGGTCTAATAGCTCCCTTTAAAATCTGCCTAACATCCCCTATTTTTACCCACTGATTGCCTAGATTATCAGTAAAGAAAGAAAACATAAAGATACTTCATTTAGTACCAGTACTTTGATACTGTGTGTGAACAAAGAAAATTTTACTCCAGACTTACTTTCCAAAGTTTTATAGTTATTTTTTTAGGGTGGGAAGGTGACACAAAGTTGAAGTGATATGCGTGGGAGAAGTGTTCCACCCCTTTTGAGAGGAGTAGACCACCACTCTGTGTGATAATCAAGGTGCAGTCATGCTGTGCTTTTACTAAGTGGCATATTTGGTTGACTGCTGCGAACTACATCAAGCACTTCCAAGCCCGGATAGTTTCTGGTACGGCAGAAGTGGGATTCAGGGTGAACTACACTCATGATCCTGAAATAACTTTTCTAAGAGTGTTTTGTACACCTCAAACTACATTACCTCAAAACAAAAGTGGCTGTCAATGGCGTGCAGCTGTAGCTGTGTCCTAGGGAGAATAACAGCATGCCAGCATGTTCTCTGTGACATCCCAAAGAACATCTAACAGAATTAAGGGTAGGGAGGTAGTAATAGGGTTGAGAGTTATCTGCACTGGAGCATGTGATATAATTTGGGAAGGGTTAATGGGATACTTAATGGGATACTTAATGGGATACTGTGCTGGCAGTTATAAGTTACCGCTGCTTTATTGTTGAGTTTTGTGTCCTTGGTCAAAGAAATTTAGTTCCTGAGGCTTTAACCTTTGGGTTTAGGTCTTGCATGTTTGTGATTAGCCATCTGCCATGCAGATCCACCTTTAAAGGATATATAGTACAATTTCTAATATGTCAGTGTCTCTCACCTATCAGTCATGCTCATTAGTTGCAGGCTGTATTTGTAGCATCTTTTAGTAGCTCAGCTCATTATTGCTAAAATGATGTTTTGTTTAAGCTTTTAGCAAACTAATAAAATAATGTTTTTTAAGCAGGATGTGTTTTGATTAAGATGAAATAACCATTATTTATAAATAAATACTTTATATGTGAGATACTTCTTAGGATTTTAGGGTTTCTTCATAGCAGTGTTAACTGTTTGATCATTAAAAAATATTTAGGATTAGATAGGTATATTATTTTGGTAGTGTTTGAATTCTATCTTTTCTGATTTTCAATAGGTCATTTGTTTTCCCAAACTACATATAGCATTTAAAAGTCTAATTATATTTTATAAGTAATAGCGTTATCTCCACTGCTTGCAAACATACCATAAACTACTGCAGTTACATGGAATTTAGTGAAAGATTTGACGATTGTATTGGTCATTTTATGTCACTTTAAAGCAAAAAATGGATCAACATATTTTGTAATTTTGCCTTCTAAGGCAAATAAGTCTGAAAGTAAAAAAGTCACCTTTCCTAGTAGCTAACGCTGATGTTAGTCAAACTCCATTTTGCTGAGTTTCCCAGTATTGTATATCATCTGTGCAATTTGAAGATGAATTTGTACTTAATAGTACTTCATGTGGCAGTTCATGATCTTTTGGATTGTCCCCAGTATAATGAAAACTGTACTTTGCTTATGTATGCCAAAGCTAATTGTTATGATTATATTTTAGTATAGTAAAATGTGGCCCTGTTCTACAGG